>VSMD01059397.1:0-19680 GCA_008750895.1 Mirza zaza
CTTTTGGTTATTGGCATTTATGGAGATAAACTTTCCTCTCAGAACTGCTTTAGCTGTGTCCCAGAGGATTTGATAACTTGTCTCTCCATTGTCATTTTCTTCATAGAACTTTTTAATTTCCATCTTGATTTCTTCATTTATGAAGTAATCATTTAGTAGGAGGTTGTTTAATTTCCACGTTTTTGTGTAGAAATGTGAGTTTCTGTTACGGTTGATTTCTACTTTTATTCCACTGTGATCTGAGAAGATACATGGTATGATTTCTATTTTTTTAAATTTCTTGAGGTTTACTTTGTGTCCTAGGATATGGTCAATCTTAGAGAATGTCCCGTGAGCTGATGAGAAGAATGTATATTCAGTGGATTTTGGGTAGAATGTTCTGTAAATATCAGTCAGTCCCAACTGTTCTAGAGTTTTGTTTAAGTCCATTTTTTCTTTGTTAATTTTCTGTTTGGAGGATCTGTCTCGTGCTGTCAGTGGGGTGTTGAAATCTCCAGTGATTATGGTATTGCTATTAATCAATTTGTTTAGATCCAGTAAGGTTTGCTTTATGAATCTGGGTGCACCTAAGTTGGGTGCATATATATTTAAAATTGTAATCTCTTCTTGTTGAACTGTGCCCTTCACCGTTATATAATGACCCTCTTTGTCTTTCACTACTTTTGTTGATTTGAAAACTAAGTCGTCTGAAATTAGAACTGCCACGCCAGCCTTCTTTTGGCTTCCACTTGCTTGGAATACTGATCTCCACCCTTTTACTTTTAGTCTATAGGCATCCTTGCAGGTTAGATGTGTTTCCTGAAGACAGCATATACTTGGCCTATATTTTTTTATCCATTCGGCCAGCCTATGTCTCTTGAGTGGAGAGTTTAAGCCATTCACATTTATTGAGAGAACTGATAGGTGAGGTAGATTACTGTTCATTCTGTTGGGTTGGATGTTGTTGCTTTGCTTTCTCTCTTGAGCCATAGCAATATCTGGCCTTTAATGTTTGGGTTTTGTTTGTTTTCATATTCGTGAGGTTTTATTATGGTGTTCCGTGTGTAACACTGTTTTGAGTACTTCTTGTAGGGCTGGTCTTGTCTTGGTGAATTCTCTGAGGCTTTGCTTGTCTGGGAATGTCTTTATTTCTCCTTCATATACGAAGCTTAGTTTTGCAGGGAATAAGATTCTAGGCTGGGCATTGTTTTGTTTCAAAAGAGTGAGAATGGGGCCCCAGACTCTCCTTGCTTGTAAAGTCTCATTAGAGAAGTCTGCTGTTATTCGAATTGGCTTTCCCTTGTAAGTTACTTGCTTCTTTCATCTTACTGCTCTTAGAAGGGCCTCTTTAGTTGATATTTTGGTCAGTCTGATGACTGCATGTCGTGATGTCTTCCTGTTTGCATTGAATCTCCGAGGGGTCCTCTGAGCTTCTTGAACTTGTATATCGAGATTTTGAGCAAGGCCTGGGAAATTTTCCTCTATTATATCTTCAAAAAGCTTGTCCAACCCTTGAGTGATGTCTTCTTCCCCTTCTTGTAACCCTATGACCCTCACGTTAGGTTTTTTCATAGAGTCCCACATCTCTTGTAGGCTTTGCTCTTTTCTCTTGTTTCTCTGCTCTATCTCTGTGACTGATTTATTTAATTGGAAGGTGTTATCTTCAATCTCTGAGATTCTTTCTTCTGTTTGATCTACCCTGTTCTTGAGACTTTCCACTGTATTTTGCAGTTCCCTGAGTTGATTCTTCATCTCCAGGACTTCGGTTAAAGTTTTCTTTATTGTTTCGATCTCTTCAGAGAACCTTTGTTCCATATCCTGGAGGCTTTTTGTGGTTTCTTTATGTTGGTTATTGAGTTGTTCTTGCAGGTCAGTGAGTGTTCTTATGATCCACATACGAAATTCCTCTTCTGTCATTTTGGTTGCCAGGTTTTGGTTGTTGTCTGTTTCTAAGGGGCTGGTGCTCCTCTTTGGGGGTGTGTTTTCCGTTTGGTTCTTCATATTTCCTGAGTTCCTTCGCTGATTTCTTCCCATGTAGCTCAGTTGTTGTTTCTTTCCTTTAGGTTTTCGTTTGGGTATTCACACGTCTTGTTTAGTTTCTGAGCCAGTAGGTGGTGTTGCTCACTTGCGCCGGCCGCCACTGGGCTGGTGTCTGCAGGTCTCTCTACCCGCTGGGGAGCTTGCCAGCAGTCCGAGATTCAGTGGAGGGGAAACAGCCGAATCACCTACCCTTCCTGCTGGTCTCCAGGCTGCTCCGGCGGCCTCCCGTCTTCTGCCTCCTTAATTACACAGGTGGAGATAGATGGCAGGAACTGGAGCAGTTCCTATCTCAGCTCCACCCCCAAGGCGGAGCTAGAAACTTTGAAGCCAAAGGCCCAGCTCCAAGTCACCATAGTGTGTAGGTCGTAAAATCTCTCTGCCTTATATCCACCAAGGGCAGCTTCCTACGAGGCTCGGCCCTGCCCAGTCAAACTCCAGGTCCTGGACACCAAGCGCGGGAGACCTATGTAAGGAGAGACCGACCAGAAGCGGGCAGGCAGGCCCTGGGACTCACCAGTCCCTGACTTCTGGTTCCTTAATTGCACTGGTGGAGGTATGGGCAGGAATGAGAACAGTTTCTATCTCAGCTCCGCCCCCAAGGCTGGGACAGAGACTTTGGAGTCCAGGGCAGGGCTCCGGGTCACAGGAGAGTGTAGAAGACAATGTTTCTCTGCCTTAAATCTACCAAGGGCAACCTCCCCTGTAGTACTGCCCCGTCCAGGCAGGGTCCACTCTCTGAGCTCAGAGTCAGTGCCACTTGTGCAGCAATATCAAATTGGTGGAGCAGGGGCCCGTACTAGTGCTCTCTCTGTGCCTCCCCTCCAAACTCGAGCCCAGGTCAGCGCTGAAATGCCAAGTCAGCGCTGGAATGCGGAGGCAGGAGCGGGAGGGGCAGAGGGAGGGGGGTCCTAATGGATCAAGGAGTCTAACTTAGCATACTCTGGCCTCTCAGTGCTGTCCTAAACCTCCTCTATATCCAAAGTCAAAGCCTCCTTCTGTGTAAACTCCCCTTAACCTTGACCTGGGAGTGTTCTGCAGGGAGATGCCCGAGTGGGCTCTGGTTCCTTCTGTGCGGAGAGTGGTTGCTGGGCTCGGACCCTCCTCCTCCTTAAACTGCCGCTGCTGTGTGCTCTGGAGAACTCAGAGTGTTCCCTGCTCTAGTCTCCTCTCCACGCGGCTTTGTCCCGCGCTGCCACTTCTCACCAACTTCAGGCACCTCCCAGCCTACATGGAAGTGGAGCTCGGTGCAGGAGGGGGTGTTGCTCAGCTCCAGGTAGGGCTGGCACCACTGCCAGCCGGCAGCGGCTTAAACCGCGTCTCGCTCCCTCCCTGTTGTGTGCCTCCAAATCCCTGATTTTTGCGGAAGAATAATCGATTCACCTTTGCTTTAGGCTGTAAATGGTCTTATCCCTCCGTTTCCCGGTGGATGTCTGCAGGCTTGCGAAGCTGGTCCTGTGGAAGTGCGGATCGCTCGTTTGTGGCTATCCGCTTTCTTCACTTTTCGCTCTGGGAGCAGAGAGCCAGGAGGGCACCCCTACTCCGCCATTTTTCAACTCCACTATTGTTTCTTAAAGCGGTTGTTTCTACAACTTTGCAATTGTGAATTGTGCTGCTATAAACATTCGAGTGCAGGTGTCTTTTTGATAAAGTGACCTTTGATCTTTTGGGTAGATGCCCAGTAGTGGAAGTGCGGATCGCTCGCTTGTGGCTACCCGCTTTCTTCACTTTTCGCTCTGGGAGCAGAGAGCCAGGAGGGCACCCCTACTCCGCCATGTTTTCCTCCCGGGATTTCTTGATACAGGCCAATCTCACTGGGGTTAGGTGATATCTCATTGTGGTTTTGGTTTGCATTTCTCTAATGATTAGAAATGTTTAGCATTTTTAATATGTTTGCATGTTTGATTTTTTTCTCGCTGATTTTCCTGAGTTCTATATAGATTCTAGTTATCAGCCCTTTATCAGATGTATAGCATGCAAATATTTTCTCCCATTCTGTAGGCTGTCTATTCAGTCTAGTGATAGTTTGCTTGGCTGTGCAGAAGCTTTTTAATTTGATCAAGTCCCATTTGTTTATTTTTGTTGTTGCTGTGATTGTTTTTCAGGTCTTCTTCATAAATTCTTTGCCTAGGCTGATGTCTATAAGAGTTTTTACATTTTTTTTCTAGAATTCTCATGGTTTCATGCCTTAGGTTTAAGTCTGTTATCCATCGTGAGCTGATTTTTGTGAGAGGTGAGAGGTATGGATCCTGTTTCAATTAGAAAATAAACTAATAGCTGACAAACATATAAAAAATATTCAACATCTCTAATCATCAGGGAAATGCAAATCAAAACCACAATGGATATCACTCAACTCCAGTGACAATGGCTTTTATCAAAAAGTCCCCAAACATTCAATGTTGTCATTCATGCAGAGAGATAGGAACACTCCTACACTGTTGGTGGGACTGCAAACTAGTACAACCTCTGTGGAAAGCAATATGGAGATACCTCAAAGAGCTAAAAGTAGAAGTACCATTTGATCTAGCAATTCCATTACTGGGCATCTACCCAAAGGTAATAAAGACATTCCATTAAAAAGACATCTGCCCTAGAATGTTTATAATAGCACAATTCACAATTGGAAAGATGTGGAAACAACCCAAGTGCCCATCAATACATAAGTGGATTAATAAAATGTGGTATATGTATACCATGGAGTCCTACTCAGCCACAAAAACAATGGTGATCTAGCACCTCTTGTACTATCCTGAATGGAGCTGGAGTCCATTCTACTAAGTGAAGTGTCACAAGAATGGAAAAACAACCATGACATGTACTCACCATTAAATTGGTACTAATCTATCAACACATACACATATATGGAAGTAACATTCATTGGCTGTTGGGCAGGTGGTAGGGAAAAAAAGGGGATGGGTAAATTCACACCTAACAGGTGGGGTGTTCACTGTCTGAGGGGATGGACATGCTTGTAGCTATGACTCGGGTGGTGTAAAGCCACCTTATGTAACCAAAGCATTTGTACTCCTATAATATTCTGAAATTTTAAAACAAATTAATGAAAGAAAAATAAATGTTTTATATTTACTAGCTATTTGGCATTTCCAGTGCTCTTCATTTCAAATTTTCATCTTGTTTTTATCATGCTTTAGCCTGAAACAACCTTTCCTTAGCATTTTCATAAGTTGAATATGCTGGCAACACATTTGCTCAGCTTTTGTTTTTCTGAAAATGTGTTTATTTCGCTTTTATGTTTTTAAGATTTTTTACTGGAAATAGATTTCTTTTTTTAATTTTTTTTATTTCAGTATATTATGAGGGTACAAATGGACATAGATTTCTACATTGACAGATTTTAAAACATCACTATATCTCTAGCATCCAGAATGATGTCTGGAGCACATAGTGAATGCACTCCTTACACATAGAACAGGTTCTAAAGTCAGCATGTAAAATGAAAATCACATGGATGAAATTATTTTTGGTAATGCCTTGGGAAGATACCACATTAGAAAAGGACGCCCTTTTCTCAGAAAGTTCAGCAGTGCCTGCTTTTCCTCCAGTATTTGGAGCAGATGACTGCTTTTCTTTTTGTTTGATTCTCAGACTAAGTAGTTGGCCACACCATATAAAAATGTGTATTTTAATATACATACATAATGAGTGAGATGTGCACCATCTGGGGGATGGTCATGCTGGAAACTCAGACTTGTGGGGGGAGGGGGGAAAGGGCATTTATTGAAACCTTAAAATCTGTACCCCCATAATATGCCGAAATAAAAAAAAATAAACAAAAGAATGACACTCAGCAAAGCGAGGTGTTCTTACTAACGTAAGGAAGAACAAATTCATGTTTTTCATCTCACACTCAATCCAGGGTTTATATCAACTGAGTGTAGTGGTGGGATAATTTGCTCATACTATTTAAACAATTTTCTCCTGGGGCATATAGCTGAATTCATGTAAGTGAAATATGCCTATGAATGCCAATGTCGTAGAAACTCAGAAAGTTTCTTTGCATGAATGACTTAATTAATTAATGCTGTTCTCTCTCTACTTGATCATCTCCCTTTTGTCTCTGCCTATCAAAATGTATATTTTTCACAGCTGAGCTGATGACCCACTTATCCCCCCAGCAGGCTAATTATTTCATTTATTATGTGTCTACTCTGCAGCAGACAATGCAAAACACCTTATATGCTTTGCCCTCCTTTAATGCTCACAGTAATCCAAAGAGATAGGAATAATGAATGTTTTTTTCCTATTTTAAGGATGAGAACACTGAGATTTAGAGAGGTTAACTATTTTGCCCAAAGTTGGTGTCATTTACCTTGTTCACTACTATCTCCCTAGTGCCAAGAACAGTGTCTGGCATATCATACATCCTCGACAAATATCTGTGGACTGGATAGAATGGCTGGTAAATTCTAAGCCTGTGTGCTTAATTACTTTGCCAGGGCTTCTTGATCTATTTCAACTCATGGCCTCAACCATGGTTTCTTACTCTGTCATCTGTCCTAGCCAATAATATGGTATAGACTTCATTTGCTTTAAATTTGTATTACAAAAACTATAGGTATCTTAAATGTTTCTCCAAAGTACACTTGCTTCTGGAGTATGTGATATGCTTCCCCGCTCCTGTTCACCTTCTCCTTCCTCATAGCTCCCATAGAGGTAGTGTCTGTACCATCCATGTGGCACTTAAAATGATAGTGCTTTGTGTTGCAGGTACTTGCATACAGCAGAAATATTAAGGAAGGATTAGAGGGGTGGAACAGTCCAACCACCCAACCTCTAGGGAGGGGAGAGGGGCTGAAAGTTAAATTGATCACCAATGACCAATGCTTTAATCGATCATGCCTATATAATGAAGCCTCCATAAAAGCCCAAAAAGGACAGGGTTTGGAGAGCTTCTGGATAGCTGAATACATGGAGGCTTATAGGAAGGTGAAGAATAATTCATCCACATGCCAGAAAGGTGCAATGGGGACAGAAGCTCCTGCCCTCAAGACCCTTCCTGACCTCACCATATGTATCGCTTCATTTGGCCATTTATTTGTATCCATTAAAATACCCTTTGTGGCCAGGCGCAGTGGCTTATGCCTGTAGTCCTAGCGCTTTTAAAGGCCAAGGTGGGAGGATTGCTTGAGGTCAGGAGTTCGAGACCACCCTGAGCAGGAGTGAGACTCCATCTTTACAAAAAATAGAAAAATTAGCTGGGCATGGTCGTGCACACCTGTAGTCCTAGCTACTCAGGAGACTGAGGCAGGAGTATCACTTGAGCCCAAGAGTTGAAGGCTGCAGTGAGGTATGATGATTCCACTGAACTCTAGCCAGGTCTACACAGTGAGACCTTGTCTCGAAAAAAAAAAAAAATACTCTTTATGATAAATCGATAAAAGTAAGTTTCCCTGAGTTCTATGAGCCACTATAGTAAAGTAATTGAACCCAAAGACAGGGTTGTGGGAACACCAACTTGAAGCTAGTCAATCAGAAATTCTGGAGAGCAGGACTTGTGACTGTGGGAAGGGGGAATTGGTCTTGTGGAACTGAGCTCTCAACCTGCAGGATCTAACACTATCTCTAGGTAGATAATGTCTGAACTGAACTGGAGGATACCCAGTTGTTATCCACTGCAGAACTAATTGCTTGCTTGGTGGTGGGAAGAACCCCCACGCCCGCCCTGCCACACACACATACATACATTTGGTTACAGAATTCTTCTGTCTGTGTTGATTGTTGCATGGCAAGCAGAGAAAAAACAGTTTGAGATTTCTGCTTTCTCATTGTATTGTCCTTTTTATATGTGGCTAGATTCAATTTGCTTGCATTTTGTTGGGGGTGTTTGCATATATAATTTTAAATTATTTTATCGATTTGTTGTTTTCTTGTGATGTCTTTGCTGGATATGTTTTTTTTTTCTTTGATGGTTCTGCTACCCATATAATTGGCCTCTTAGGCCAAGATGTGAAGTGTTCCCTAGGGTGGTGGCCCCATAGCCTTCTTAGTTGCTCTTCCTATCATGGAACTTACATGTTGCCAGTGAGCTGGAGAGGGGACAAATCAAACCCTAACATTTTCAATCTGCTGTGCCTGGGAGAGAGCTTCTGCCCTACAAGTGCAGGCTGGGTGGAATAAAGGACCTCAGACCTCTCAACCATGCTTACCTAAAATTGAATATCTGTAACACAGAATTGAGGCGTGCCCCTCCCAGGGAGAAACCATAGCCCTAGACTGGGAGGTGAGGGGAGAGGATTCCCTGTCTTCCTGACTGCCCCAGCCTGGAGTAGATCTCTCAGAGTAGTTTCTTCCAAGATGGAGCCAGGGTAGGGGGAAAAGGATAGAGCAGGTCATAGCTCAAGTGCCACAAAGTCACTATTCTTACCATGATTTAGTAGATTTTCTTGAATATATTTTTCTCCATTTGCTGTGTTCCCTTAGGATAATTTCCAGTCTTAAAATGATTATTTTTGTAATTTTTTTTTTTACATAAATCACTGTATGTTGGGGAGTGAGT
The DNA here is from genome assembly GCA_008750895.1 of Mirza zaza. Classification (NCBI taxonomy): domain Eukaryota; kingdom Metazoa; phylum Chordata; class Mammalia; order Primates; family Cheirogaleidae; genus Mirza; species Mirza zaza. The sequence goes on from VSMD01059397.1 coordinate 8,537, forward strand.
CTGTCGTGCTCCTCACTCCACCACTCTGGAAATCTTACACAAGATTTCAACTTCTGTCTTGCTAGTAGATTCCTTCTTTGCTGACTTTGAGGAATCAAGGAGCTATGTTCTCAGTTGCCTTATAGAAGAGGCCTGTGGGTCAAGCATCTGTGGGCAGATCTGACTGATGGAGATGCAGCCACAAGACACTGATACCCTCAGTCTAGCGGGCAGTAAAGGACTGAATTCTGCTAACCACCATGTGAACTCAAAAATGAATATTTCCCTAGTTGAGCCTCAAGATGAAACCACAGCTCCAGCCGATCCCTTGATTGTAGGCTTTATGAAATGCTGAAGTAGAGAACCTAGCAAAGCCATACCTAGACTCTTGACTGATGGAAATGGTGATTTAATAAATGTGTATTGTTTTAAGCCACTATGTTTGTAGTAATTTACTATGCAGTGATAAATAACTAACATGATTGCATAAAATAAAATATATAAGAGTACAAATTATATTAAAACACAGTTATCATAATATTTAAAAAAGTTTGTGATATGTGTGCTTCTTAAATAATGTGTTAAATAACACATAGTAATGGATCTAATATTTGCCATTATTTAAGAGTAGTGATAAGCATAAAATATATTTCAAGGTATCTGCAACAACAGTAATGTGAAATGAAAATGTCTGTGAATGTTTTTAGGGACAAAGTTATAAGTACTGTTAATACTACCATGGTTTGTTGCCTACTTTCATACCTAAAAAAAATGTTAAATTATTTTAGAGTTAACAGATGTAACGATTTAGATGTTTCCTCTCCTGAGTTACACACCCCCTGCATTCTATTCACAAAACCAACAGGATTAAAAACCCCTAATATAAACCCATTGTTTGCTGGAGCCCTTTGGTATCTCTTTTTATTCCTGATAAAGTAGCCTCCCCACCCTAGGTCATCCTGTCTTTCGATGCCCTATGGAACATGTCATCTCAAGGAAGCCTTTCCTAATATCCAGCTGCAAGCTTCCTCTCTCTTGTCTAAATTTCTTTTTGGGGGGAGACAGGAGAGTGTACAAATTAACTGCAATTAACTATAGCAAATTTAATATCTCTCAAAATTTTACATGTACCTATTCCTTGGTCCAAAAATTGTGTTCCTGGGAATTCATCCTACAAGTGTATAAAGATATATGTAGAGGAATATGCTACATTCAGCATTACTACAGTGCTGTTAGTGATGCTAACAACTGTATATAAAATAGGGATCTCACTGCATAAATTACTGTACACTATGCAGCTATGAAAACAACAAAGAATTGTGTGTATTGCTATGAAATGAATATATTAAGCAGAAAAGGCAAGGATAAGAACAGTATATATGATGTGTTTCCTTTTGATTATGTGCACCATGGGGAATGAGAATGAGGACCAGGACTTTGAAGTAGTAGGGACATGTAATTTTCATTGTATACAGGTGGTTCCCAAACCTGTGCACCAAGGTACGCTGAGGCCCTGGAGGAAATTTAAAATTTCAAGGTAAACACAGTGATACTAGAAATCTGTTGGACACTATGAAAACTACTAGGTCAAGATAGTTCACAGTTTCAACCTTAGATCATGACACAGTCATTTCAAAGATCTTACATCTTTGTAAAATTGGATTTGGGGAAGTTACTATGATAAACAAATGACCTTGTTGGATCATCTAAATGACACCACATTACAATTCAATTTGTCTTTCCCCAACTGAAAGGGTTCTGTCAACTCAGGTAAAAAGATCCAGGAGGATGTTCTCAATACTAAACAAGAAAAAAGTTCTCTAAAGCCCAAGATAACACTACTATAAAATTGATTGAGTACCATCATCAATTTATGTTTTAGAAAATTGTGACTTTGTTAGGCATTGTTAGTAGGAGGAGTTGAATTTGAAAGATGCTCAGGTTATGGTAACAGAATGTGAAGTTTGAGGGATAATAGTTGAGATTAATGTGTATATTTCTATCTTAGAAGTTCTTAAGGACTCACAGCTGCCCTTTGAGCTGGAGCAGGTCAGTCTTTCTGGTTTCGTCCCTTTGATTGAAAGTGCTTTCACCGAAATGATCAGGTTTCCTCACTGCTCTTTCTTTGGGCAGGGGCGCCTTCTCTAAGTATATTGCTGTTAACTATAGGAAACCATGGCTCATGATGGTCTGGCTCCTTCCTTCCCTTGAGAATTGGCCAGGGGCTCTGATTCCAGGGACTTGACTAAGGTTACCCACTAAGATTGTGGTATAGCCAGGACTTCAAAGTAGGTCCTCTAGTTTAAGGTCATTGCTCTATCCATTCCTTATTATTGTCTCCAGTGTCAGTGAGGGCATGTTGGACTGAAGTTTCATGCTTTGACTAACTTTAAACAGGAGGTCGAGTGGACCTGGTTTAAAGGTCTAAATGTGAGACTTGTCTAACCCTCAGTTTCCTCACTTGTTTGGTGGTGACAATAACATCTATCTCCCAAAATTTTATAAAGATTAAGTGAGGTAATATGGGTGAAACACTTAACATTCTGTCTGGATCAGTGTAAAATTTTAGTAAATGTTTACCCTTACTTTTGGCTAAGAGCTTGATTTCTGGAGTGAATCAGGCAAGGTTCTGAGTCTTAGTCAGACCACTCACTATATATGTGACTTGAGCTGGTTACTTATTCCCTCTGAGCCTCAATTTCCTCATCTGTCTCACAGGATTGTTGTGAGGATACAATGAGATCATGTAGGTAAAGCAGTGAGTACAGTGCTTCTCCTCATGAGGCAAGTGATCAACTTTAGATAGTGTGACATGATTATTAATGGTTGGGGTACTAAGAGGAATTTGATATGACGTCCCTGCCTGGAACAAACCTAACTGTGAAATGGAGAAAGTCTACTACTAGAACCTGGGCTTGCTGTCCTCCATGTCTGATTTCTCCTCTCTGGCCATTTGTCCAATTCCATTCACAGATCCTGCCTTTATAGTTAGGTGTAAGTGGTCAACAGCATAAAACATTGCCCCTCTCAGTGGGATTTATATTTTCCAAGGGACCGAAATCCTAAACTGGAAAAAGAAAACCCTAATGGTGCAAATCCAAGCCCTGATGTAGAGCAGGGTTTCTCAATCTCAGCCCTCTTGACATTTGCGGCTGAATAATTTTTGTGAGGGGCTTTCCTGGGCATTGTAAGATGTTTAGCAGCATCTCTGGACTCAACTCACTAGGTGCCAGTAGTGTAACAACCCCCTCCCCAGTTAACACAGTCAAAAATGTCTCTAAGCACTGCCAAGTATCCCTTGGGGAGAAACATCACCTATAGTTATGATCCACTTGTTTAGAGTATTCTGCGGAGAAGTGGGGCCTTCTAGGATATCCTAGTCACAGCAGAATTTCTAAGTGCAGGCCAAGTGCCATGGCTCATATATGTAATCCCATCACTTTGGGAGGTCGAGGTGGGAGGATGGGTTGAGCCCAGGAGTTAGAGATCAGCCTGGGCAACACAGCAAGACCTTGTATCTACAAAAATAAAAAAAAAATTAGCCAGGTGTGGTGGTATGTGCTTGTAGTTCCAACCTCTTGAGAGGCTGAGGTGGAAGGATCACCTGAGTCCAGGTGTTTGATGTTTAAGGTTGCAGTGACCTGTGATGATATCACCACACTCCAGCCTGGGTGACAGAGTGACACCTTGTCTCAACACCCCCCCTCCAAATGCAAATGCCCTCAGGGACCAGGCAGAGATGGAAATGCAAGAAACAGAGGAGTATAATACAATAAAAAGTGGTGGGGCTTGTGGCAAACTGGAGAGTGTATGCTCTATTTAAAGGCTTTCAAAAATCAACATTTTGAAAAAATGCTTCATGTACTGGACAAAACATATCTGAGGACTGAAATGGGCTGTTCCTCAGGATGATTCAACTCTGGCACATACTCTCTTCATTTGGGCCAGTGATTCCTCCACCCCAATTTCTGCTCTTCCCCACACTCCTTTTCTTGCCTTCAAAATAAGAATGCCTCTAAATAGTCAAGGCATATTACCTCTTCCTGAAACATAAATGTCATTTTAAATTCCACTAAAACTTTCAAATATATATGTGTTACTGGAATGAACAAATTTCAAAGACTATGTAATAAAATAAAACTGCCTATATGTTAAGTGGGAAAAAAGGACAATAATTTTAAGAATAGTAAAGGCGGAGAGGGGGAATCAATAAAAGAAGACCAGAAAAACATAGATCAAAATGTTTTCAGAGGTTGTGCCTGGATGAATTTTTTTCCTCTCCATTTTTGCTTTCCTATATATATTTTTAAAAGGTTAATGTTATACTAGAAAAAGTATACATTTGAAAGAAGAGCTCTATGCCATTCAGTACTTGTCCAGGTAAGGGAGGTGTCATGAAATCAAATAAATGATAAAAATCCTAGTGGCTGAACTAGCCCTCCCCATCTCCACACTATCAGAGGCTTCATGTCTGATGAATAACAAGAGAATCTGGAGTCCCCTCCCCCACCCCCGCATATGGTTATTAACATTGATAATAATTAGAACACTAATCTCTGCCCACCACGTTCTGTTCTACGGTCACTTTCTGCTGCTTTTTAATGACGTGCTTTTGCTTTTTCCCATGTACTCCACATTATACACATGCTGTACTACTCTACCTTCCCTCGATTTATGCATGTCTCTAGCAGATGGTTGGGCTAGTCCACCTCCGGTGCTTGTTTAGCATAACAGAGAGCTCAACAACTGGGGCCCGCTCATGCTCAGGAGGTTCAGCTTGCATTTCTGGATCCTGGTGGGGTAAACACACAGAGTTCAGGCCAGCACTTGCCCTCTCTTGCCTACCTACACTGCAGCTAGGGATAGGCTTTCCTATTTGCTTTTCAAGAGTTGTTTTCCCCTCTCCTTTTATTCCACTTCCCTCCCCGCCCCCATCCTTTTCTTTTGTCTTCCTTAGATTTCTATGAGACTTCCCATGGTGGTGATGAGCACAGGGAATTTTCCAGAAAAAAAATGCCAGTTTGAAAATCCAGTATTAGGAGTCCCCCCTTGACCTCTGCTTTTGGTGACTGAGTCTTGGTGAGGTTTGGAGGGGCACCCTTCATTCACCCATTCCTCTTCTCTCTCTAAAAATGTTTTACATCAAGCATTCAGTCTCCTCAGAATAATGGGAATTTTGAGCACACAACAATATGAGCAATTAAAGAAATTGGAATTGACCTCAAATAACACACTTCCAGTGTTGAAGCCTATGGAGTGGCTCAAACCACCTCCTGGGTGCCTGGCCTTCTGGCTGCCTCCATTCAGAGCTACACTTCTCCCCATGCTCTTAGCACGTTGATTTTAAACTCCTGCCGTTCTAAGGAGTACTTATGGATGCTTACATTTTTTTTCATCTGATCTGGGTCCTCAGATCTTCTAGGCTTTTATGTATGAAGAAAAAAAAATCTCATGATAAAGCCGTCTAAGTAGTTGAAGGTTGTTATTGTTCTAGGGTGCTACAAGCTTTGCCTTAATGACTTAAGATGCTCACAGCTTGAAGTGAGAGAGCTGTAAAATGCCAGCCTGAAGTTTACTGTAATATGTAATTTCCATGTGGATGGAAAAAATTGATTTCTAATTCATAAAATACATCCCCCAATGCCAGTCATTATGCACATTTCCAGTTTCAGCTTGAAAGCATTCTGAGTGATGTATCCATAGAAGGCAGAAAAGGGGGGTTGCTTTCTTCCCACTCCAGGTGAAGAGGGAAAAAATGGAACTTTGTGGAGAGGAAGCCAAGAAAACAGTTGGGGTGGTGTGATTGGTGGGGGAGGAGCCTGGATAAATGGTGGTCTCCATATATTTTCAAGACGGCTCTTTTCTCTCCAGCGCTAGAGGAAAATCAATATCTTGTTTTCAGATGGGTAAATGGAGTCGTCTCTTTAAAATGCCCCGGTCAGTTCACCACACGTCGGGCAGCTGCTGCTTTCCAGGCTGCCCCGTGATTCCCAGGCTAGGAGGATTGACAAGGCGATGATAAACTAACGTGCCCCCTCAGCTCTGGGTGTGCACCATTGTTCCCGCAGCTGAGACCCTCTGCTGCTATTTGCTTTCTCCCACATACATTATTCAACAGCCCAGGAAAAGGCCAAGAACCTCTTTCATTCAGGAATTCTGTATTAAAATAATCAATTTCAAACTGAAGCTGGGAAGGCCAGCTTGCTACAGGGAGAGCCTATTAATAAGCCACCAGTCTTTTCCATTTGCATTGAACTCATGCTGTATTGTGGTAATATGGGATTATTTTTTTTTCAGTTTCCTCCAAGAAACTAAGCATCACATTGGTTCTCCTGCCCTTTCATAAATAGCATGTAGAAGAGCTTCTTCGTTTGATCCCACCATTAATAGAACACTAGAGGCCATATTTGTGCCTGCTACTCTGCACTGACCAAGTCTGATTTTGAAAGTACTTAAAAAAAACCCATTAACTCTCCATGAAATGTAGCAGGAAGAAAAGTTTTCAAGTGCTTTATTTTCCATTCATTGGCATTACGTTTCTTGTCTTGCTTATCCTGCTCCCTGCCTCTAACCATTTTCCCACGTGTAAACACACACACACATATACAAGTTGTTATATTCAGGCACTAAGACAAAAAATTAGAAACCTTACCTATATAAGTAAAAATTTTTAAGTGCTTTCCAGCAGCACGATGAGATGCTCTACCAAAGGGGTGTACTTTTCCTGTTGGGTTAATAAAGGGTTAATCAGAAATTCCTTTTTCGTGGCTGCCTTATTATCAAAATTCTTTCTAAGCCCATTTTCATGTCTTTAAACAATCAATGATGAAAAGTAACTATTAATAATCGCTATGTCGTAATCGATTCAACAAACATTTATTAAACACCAACTGTGTACACAAGAAATCTCCAGGGCTTTAACTTGAGACAAATCCCCTGAAACATAGATTTTTAATTGTATTGCCAGATTTAGCAAATGAAAATAAAGGGGACTTGCTTGAATTTGAATTTCAAAGAAATAACATATAATTGTTTAGTATAAGTTGTTCCATGCTATATTGGGGACATACTTATACAAAAAAAAATTCATTGTTCATCTGAAATTCACACTTAACTGAGAGTCTTATATTATATCTGGAAACATTACTTTTAAAAAGAATTCTTGATGTGACCTTGAGATTTTTGACATTGCTATTTATTACTTCTTCATCACTTCCAAAGCTTGGACAAGAGAGACATTGATTCATTGAAAGCTTAGTTAGTAGGTTTCAACTTAATAAAAATTTTATTTTTCCATGTAAAAAGAAGCTTTTTCAACTAATTTGTAAAGGGACCCTCTTTTCTCTTTTTTGTTCAACAGGTGGCATAGAATATTTTTCAAAGTTTTGTTATAATATAAATTATTAAAAGTACTATTTAAAAGTAATTCTAAAATTACTTATAAATATAAACATTCCTATCCCACCATTGATTGATTTAGTTAAAATGAAGAAAAATTACCCAGAGCAATTCACTGCATATCCTATGCTGTGCCAGACTGTCAGGTGTTGGGGAGACAAGGCTGAGGCAAATGTGCTCACAAAATGTGCAAGGATGCTCAATGAATAAGAGCCACAACTGACTATGAGCATGTACTAGCAGAGGAGAGACACACAGGAGCTGACTCTTGCAACCAGTGGTAGAAATCCATCCCAGAGGATGGAGGACTCACTTGGCCTAGATTCTGCATAGTAAGGAAAAGTAGAACCAACAAAGAACATAGTATTGTGTACAAGGATCAATTCTGGTTACTCCTTTATTGAGGGCAACCTTGGTGCTGAGGGAGCTAAGACACAGTGACTGTCTTCCCAGAGCATACAGTGGGGTAACAAAAAGCGGACATAGTGCTTATAAGACAGAATGGGTGTAAAAAGAACAGATATAATAGCAGCTACCCGTTATTACAGGTTTTCTATGTGCCAGGCACTGTGCTAAGTGCTTTACATACCTTATTTCCTTTATTCTCACAATAGCCCTTTGAGGATGTCTGTTTCTCAGGTGAGGAAGCTGAGCCTAAGCAAAGTAATTAGACTTGCTTACAAGGCCAAGTGATGGGATCTAAATTCAAACCCTGGTGTGAGACCTAGGTACTAAGCCACCATATTCTTCTTTGGGTACTCAAAAAAGGGAGAGAACTCCTCTGAAAATTTAGCCTTTCAGCAAGGCTTATAAGTCCAAATGTGAAGCAGGTATGTGATTCTCTTTTTTGTCCCACTGATCTGTTTATCTAGTCCAGTGCCAATTGTATATATTGATTTGATTAGATTACAGTGGCTTTATAATGCGTTTGCATATATGGTACTACAAAATGGTATTTTAATTTACCAGGGGAAAAGATTAGCAATTTAATAAATGATAATACATCTGACATTCTGTGAGAGGAAAATAATGTTGCATAACACTATCTTTCATCACACACTAAAAAAAAATTCTAGATGAAGACTTAAATTAAAATTTTGCAGAAGAAATCTTGGAATACATGTACAAGACAGGGGACAACACTGAATACTCAGAAGCTATAAAAGTAAAGAAGGGCCTACTAGATGTTATATAAATTTAAAACTTCTGTATGGCAAAAGAAACCATAAGGTCCACAGACAAATAATAGTTTTAGAAAATTATTTGTAATGTAAAGGGCAGACAGAAGGTATATCAATAATATACGAAGAATCTTGTAAATTCAGTAGGAGTGGACAAACAACCAAGAAAGGATGTGAAGAGGCATATTGACAGAATAATAATGCAACAGACTAAGTAAATTTATGAAAAAATGCTCAAATTCACTAATAGTCAAGGAAATTCCAATTAAAGCAATAATGCAATATCATCTTACAGCCATCAGACAGGCAAAATGTTTAGAAGTGCTACTGCCTCTTCCTAAAGAGAAAGCTCCTGCAATATGCTTTACCTTGGAAACCCCATTTATTAGAATATGTCCCATTTAAATAAAAGCATCAATGCACAAGACTCTATATACAAGCACGTTTGTTACTGCACTGTCTGTAGTCACACACACATGCACAAATGAAAACAAAGAGAATGCTGTTAATAGGGAAGATGCTTGCCTAAAATGATAATACATCAATGCAGTGATATATTATGCAGACATCAAAAAAATGAAATAGGGCTCTACCAGGTGATTTGAAGGATGGCTGTGAGGAATTGTTAAGCATGAAAATAAAATGCAGAAAAGTATGCTAAATATTCCATTTTGTTAAATACATATTTTAAAGGGTGTGTGCAATCTATATATAATTATTTGGCCATGAAGAAAAATATGAAAAGCTATACACTAAGCTGTTAACATAGGTGGGAAGGGTAGAGTGGAGAGGGGTAGGGAGGGGTAAAGGAGGGGGAAGGAGTGAGCCATGTGAAAAGGGGAAAACACAGAGATTGCTCTGAAGAAAAATCTTATGCATGTGTGTGTTTTTGTTCTTTAAGAAAAGTCTGGGCATTTTTCTTGGAACTTCTTTCTGTTTAGCCCCAAGGAAGGTAATAATTATTAGGTCTATTGCTGGTGACTGCAGCTGTTAGCAAGTATTCAAGAAAAGCTCACAGTGTTAAGGAAGAAAATTCTAATTGCTGTGAAGTGGAATCTTCTGTAGAGCATGGAGACCATAGCTTTGCCCAAGACCATGAAAATTCAGAGGGTGCATCAATTTAAAATAGTTGCTTTTCAAAGATTAACTCCTAGTTGGCAAGAATTACTAACTAAAACGGGAAGCTCCCTGATGGCACATGTTGTGATAGAACCCCTCTCTGAGTCACATCATAAATTATGGAATTGATTTGAGTGTTGCTCCTCTCTGCCTCTGTACCAAAATCACTCTGATCCCTAGCATTCTGTTTCCTCAAAGATCTTCTGGCTATAAAAACATTCCATCGCAGTGATAGGCTTTTGGAAACCAAGTGGATTCTCTTTTAAAGAAAAATTAAGCAAGTAAGAAAATATATCCCAGAAGAGTTCTAAGATGTTTGTGCTGCTAACATGTTGCTTGCAGTGGGTGATAGGAAACTTCCCACTCACAGTCCCTACAGCCATGAAGGAGTCCTCCTCAACAGAAAATCAATCCCATATAAAGATGCAGGATGCAGCCTTCCTCATCTCTCTAGGAAAAAAAAAATGCCAAGGGCATAAGCTGAGGAATTTGGTGATGGCGTGGAATGACAGTCTGCTTCTCAAAGCCATCTGAATATTTTGAAGAGGTACTTAGATGACCACTTATGAAAATAGACAAATCTGGAAGAAGAGCAGATTTGGGAAGGTGAGAGATACTTGACAGCACAACATGTAGAGTTTCATATGCATGCCAGGCATTAGGGTGAAAAGGTTGAGCAGGGGCTTGCAAATATGGGACTTGAATTTAGGAGAGAGGTAAGGTCTGTAAGAGGTAAACATAGAAGCTTAAAGTACTGAGAGAGTCTAGAGAGTGAGAAAGAGAGAAAAGAACCATAAATATCCCTTCATTTAGGAATGGGTGAAAGAAGGAGAGCTGGTAAAAGAGAAAGGTGTTGGGAGAGGTGAGAAAGGGAAGTGGGAAGTCGAAAGGGACAGTGTCTGTCCCCAAAGCCATGGTTCCTTAAAAGATAGCTTGATGAACTCTGGCAAATGCTGCTGAGAGGGTGGAGACGTTAAGCACTGGTAGAAAGTGCTTGGAGTAGGCAATTAGAAGAGCTGATCTTTAGGAAAACATGTCAGTAATGGATTTGAAAGCCAGATTGTGAAGGTTTAAGGAGTCGCTGGTGCAGCAACAAAAATAAATAAATGGGACATGATCAAACTAAAAAGCTTCTGCACAGCCAAAGAAATAGTTATGAAAGTAAACAGACAACCTACAGAATGGAAGAAAATTTTTGCATCCTACACATCTGATAAGGGGCTGATAACTAGAATATACTTAGAACTCACGAAAATCAGCAAGAAAAAATCAAATAACCCTATTAAAAAGTGGACAAAGGACTTGAACAGAAACTTTTCTAAAGAAGACAGAAGAATGGCCAACAAACATATGAAAAAATGCTCACCATCTCTAATCATCAGGGAAATGCAAATCAAAACCACAATGAGATATCACTTAACTCCAGTGAGAATGGCCTTTATCAAAAAGTCTCCAAACAATAAATGC
>VSMD01059400.1:0-159860 GCA_008750895.1 Mirza zaza
TGCTTGCCCCTCCGTGACCTCTCCTCATGCGCTGTGCAGTCCGGAGACAAGGACAGCAGCTCGCAATGCAGAGCACCCACACGGGGTCTTCTGCAGAAAGCACATGCAGCACTCGCTGGAGGCGTGTTCTGAAGACACATCCACTGCAATCGCCATGACCAAGAGGCCCTGTTAGGCAGGCAGCGCAGAGCTTGCGAGCAGCCTCCGCTGAGCGATAGCACCGCAGCTCTCCTCCTCCTGTCTCTCTGCAGAGATACAACAACATTTCCATGGTTTTGGGCCCCGCTGTCTCATATCCCCATGATAATTGCTAACTGGGAAAAGTGACAGTCTCAGACTGCCATGCGGCGGCAGGCAGCCTCCAAGGGCCCCCGTGCAGCCACCCGCTTCCCTGGAGCGTGGCCGCGCTTATGGATGGCATACGATGGAAGTAGGAGGACGTCACTTCCGAGCTCGGGTTACAAAAGGCCCATGGGCTCCGTCTCGGCTGCTCCCACCCTCCTGCACGGCTCACCCTGCGGGAGCAGCTGCCGCATCCCAGGGAAACCCCGCGGAGAGGCCCCGAGGAGAGGGGCGCGGGCCTGGCAGCCGGCCGTGAGAGACCTGGGAGGCCGAGCTCGCACCTGTGCAGCCGCACCTGGACTCCTGACCACGCAAACAGAGGTCATTCTGGACACGCTTGTTGGTTTAAGCCACCACACTGTGGGCTCATCGATGAACAGCCGATACGGCTTCTTTAAGGATCTAACGAAAAATATCCTGCTTGGCCTAAGAATTCAGACCAATACCGACACGACAGCTGCCATTCACAGGCTGCTCACCGGCCTGGCTCCGCGCAGAGGCCTTGCCGTCGCGACCTTACGAGGCCCGCTGGGGCCTCTGGTGAGCGGCACACGTGTGTCTTACTGAGGCACGGAGGTAAACAACAGGGACCTGAAACCTCGGGAACCCGGCCTTTGCTCGCACACCTGGTCATTCGGCGTCTCAGTGGCATGTGGCCTCAGGTGCCCACACATCACACTCAGCCGCAGGGAGGAGAGAGTCGCGTGTGAGTCCCCAGTCACAGCTGAAGCCTTTGGAGCCCCGGCCCGTGCCAGGACCCCCACCCCAGGGGAACCAGAGCCTCCTGCGACGGGTCACTGGAATGACCACGGCCATGCGGGATCTTAGGCGTTTTGCTTTGAAAAGACTGAAAGCTTCTTCTTTTTTTTTAAGAGACTTCTATCACTTTTCCCCAAAACCAATTTAACATTTAATAACACCACCTTCAAGAATTTCTGCAAATTTCATCTGACTTCAATTTAAACTCATTTCCACTTAGGCTGTTACAGGTGAGGATGAAAAACGCCTAGTCATGAACTTCCTTTTTTTCCTTGCTGCTTTAAAAAGCAAATTCCTCAGACTCCAGAAGGATCTCAACATCATGTGCTATTAAAAAAAAAAAAAAAAAAAAAGAATAGGTAGTGTTTTTTTGGAAGGTCATTGAAGACAAAAGATACTACTGAACAATTAATATTTATTATAATAAGAGGCTGTTTCTCACCCCTTAAAGGGTAGCAGAATTTTTTTTTTTTTTTTTTTTTTTGAGACAGAGTCTCGCTTTGTTGCCCAGGCTAGAGTGAATGTCGTGGCGTCAGCCTAGCTCACAGCAACCTCAAACTCCTGGGCTCAAGCAATCCTGCTGCCTCAGCCTCCCAAGTAGCTGGGACTACAGGCATGCACCACCATGCCCGGCTAATTTTTTCTATATATTTTCAGTTGGCCAATTAATTTCTTTCTATTTATAGTAGAGACGGGGTCTCGCTCTTGCTCAGGCTGGTTTCCAACTCCTGACCTCGAGCAATCTGCCTGCCTCGGCCTCCCAGAGAGCTGGGATTACAGGCGTGAGCCACTGCGCTCAGCCGGGGTAGCAGAAATTCACAGGTGCCTGGAAGGAGGCATCTCACCCACCCCCATGTGCCCCGCCTGACGGCAGCCCCCCTGGCAGAGGGCAGGACTGTGCCCGAGACTCGGGGAGGGCGTTCCCAGGCAGAACGCAGTCTGGGTGTCGGCACCCGAGCCGGCCAGCGCCCCGCAGAGGCTCCTGACCGCCCCCCACTCCACTCCTGCAGCCGAGCTGCTCCTTCTCATCACGACTGGCACAGCGATGCCCTGGCTGTTTCCCCGGTGTCTGGAGAGGTGGGACAGTGACTCGCCCCCTCCGCTCTCCCTCCAGTTCTAACGGGAACTCTAGGCTCAAGGAAGCACTTTAGCAAGAAGCCAGAAGACCCGAGCCCCCACCCAGCAAGGCCCCCGCCTTCCCGTGGGAGCAGAGAGGCATCAGCCTCGAGACGTCGCTCCCAGACGCCACTTGGAAAGCCTGGAAAGTCACCGGCTGCCTCTACACGACAGTGAGCGTTCCAGGAGACGGGAGGCAGGGAGACAGGCGCCCCGACGGCCGAGACGCGTGGACACTGCGCACCCTGCCACCCGGAGCAGAGCCACCGGTGTCCGTGCCGGGGCTGTTAGGACTGTGAGATTCTAAGGGAGAGTGAAGCCGCAAAACCCTAACTGAGGTCTCTGCCCAAGGTCTCTACACCTGAGAAGGGAAGAGACTAGAATTTCTGCCTCTGTTGCTGAAAATACACACACACACACATAGTCAGCACTGGACCAATCAATGGGAAAACGAAAGGAGGAACAGTTGGCAGGAGGCAGTCTTCACCTGCCCCGAGGAATCAGACCCAGGAAATCTATTTCCATCTGTCCTCCACAGTCTCCGACCTTCTACGTTCTAAACGCCATGATTTTGTCTGCATGGGCTACAAAACACACGTGTGACAGGAGCAGCCCCCTTGCCTGTGGGCAGGGCACTGTTCCCAGACGCACGACCTGATCTCCAAGTTCTGGTGCAAACTGTTGGGACCTTTCCCGGCCCGGACCGACGCGCGCCGTGATTCCCGCTGGAACGCCGCATGCCGATGGGGAATTAGACCCGGTCACATGACACGGCTCCACCGCCACGCCTGGGTGTGTGAAAGACGACAAAAGTCAACCGAAGAGACCCAGTTCCAAAGGCATGCAGGCTACCTGCAAGAAGTCGTCAAACCAGTTGGAGAAAACCAGAATTTCATAATAATTCCGAATTCTCCAATTCGAACTTTCTGCCTTGGGGAGTCAACGTTCCTAAGCCTACAGTGAGCAACACGCAGAGGTGAATTCTGCCTGGTAGCCAGGCAAGCAGGAGAGCACAGGAATCAAAAATATGAACTGAGGTCAAACTAGACAAGTTCAACTCCAAACCTAAGTACAGCTACAGGACCCTGAGCGGAATATTTAAACTCTGTAACTTAGCTTTCTAAAAGGGGAGGGTGGAATGTCACCTGCGGAATGTCATAAATGTTTCCGTGAGAATGAGATGAACCGATTGTGTGCAAGATGCCCGGTGGGTGGTAATCGGCGAGGACCTCTTATTCCGTTCACGGGAAGATGTTAACCCTGACTCCGAGCAAGAGCGAAAAGCAGTTTGTTAAGAACATTTCGTCAAGTAGAAACCGTCGATCCCCCTGCGAACTCTGAACGCCAGGGAGCAGAAAGGCGAGCGGCGGGGCCAGAGACTCGCACGTGCGGGGCGGGCGTGGGAGCGCGGTTCCGACTTACCCCCAGGACCCCGAAGCGTTCGGCCAGGCTCCAGCCGCACAGGAAGTCGATCTCGAACTTGTGGTTCAGAATCACGATGGCGTTCTCCTTCCCGTACTTGGCGTAGGCCTGCGGGTCAGTGTAGAGGGTGCACTCGGTGCCCGACCACCACTCCAGCAGCATCACCAGCTCTGGAAGAGACCAGGACAGAGCTTATCTCACGCACCCTTCGTCCTCCGGGCCACCCTAGGTGCAGGACTCTGCCTGCCCAGCCGGGGGGAAAGCGACCTCTAGGGGTGACGTTCTGGACCCTTCCGGCCTAGACCCCAGTCCTTGAAAGCGTTTAGAAGCGGAAGAGAAAACGAGGACGACGCCACAACACCCTCCAGGGAAGGAGAAGAGGATGTTTTGAGAAGGCAGATGACGTACATTTCTTGATTAAGTACCTCGGGGGAAAATCAATCAGATAGCCCGAGTCCCTCACGGATCCGCGCCCTTGAGTTTGCAGAGCTCCGAAGGGCGGCGTGAGATGACACACAGAATGCCGAACAGCCTGGGAAGTGGCTAACTGGGAACTTCCACACCTCATCAAAGAGCACTAAGTACCCCCCTTCTCTCCCACCCAGGGGTAAAGAGCTGCGCGTCTGGGTTCTGGGTTCTGGCACCTGAAGGCCAACGGGAGCTTAGTGTTCCCACGACTAGGCCTAAAGAAAACCACCACACCGTTCTCTGCAGGGGCCTGCGAGAATATAACAATTCTTTTTTCGCGCCACAACCACCAACTCCCAATCTGGAAGGCTAGGGGTAGGTCTAAAGGGCAGGAAATGTTCACAGAGCTTGTTGAACGTGGGTGATTCCATGGCCCTCTGAAATGAATTTTCACAGCTGGCAGTGTTGGGCAGGTGGGGGGTGGGCTGTGCGTGAGTCCCCTGCAAAGGCCGTGCCCCCTTTTCATCACCGGTTAGTGGGGTTCACAGGCGGGGGCTTCCTCCCTCCCCCACGCCCACCCCCCTCCCCCCGACACACACACATAAAGGCAGGCGGGTCCGACCGTGACTCCAGCCAAGCCTTGGGTCTTAAAGGCTCGCGTGGCTGCTCTTGGAAACCTTTCTCCTCGAGGCTGGGGCTGGCGGTAGAGACCAGAACCCTCCCGAAGGCACCACCCGTCTGGCTTCTAAGCAGTGAGCACCGCGGGACTCTGGGCAAGGTAACCGCACGGCGCCGTGCCGTCCTAATCTTTGGCATAGGGTTGCCGCGTGGGCTTTGGTGACAAAGTGTGTAGCACACAGCAGGTGCTCAGTGTATAGCACACGGCGAGCTCCCAGCAAATTAAAGCCACCAGAATCGTTACAAATGAACAAGAACATTCCCCTCCCCCCACGGACGCGGGCAATGAAAGGTGTCTGCCTATTTCCAGCCCCAACTGAGGGACAAAGGGACAGGTTGTGATCGCTGGGCAGGAAAGTGTTCCCGCTGCTGCACTGATTTCTCCCGAGACACTGGATGGGCCGGGCCAACCCCTTCCCTTACCCGCATGGACAAGCACCAAAGCGCAGCACCTGGGAGGGGTGAGACACGACCCCCACCCCCAATGTGCCATGTCCCAGAATGCCTCTCTGTGCAACACCAGTTCTCAATCCTGCCCTGACCCGGCACCCTTCGCAGCCCTATTGCAGCTTGTGATCACAGCACTGCTGCAGCCCACGGGCACCGTAGGCACCGCGAGACAAGACAGTGTTTGTTGTCCGGTTCACCCTAACCCCAGCCGCGACTCCAGGACCCAGCCAGGGCCGGGCACAAGCCGTGTGGTCCCCTAACGAGTGCAAGCGACGAACACCAAACACGCAGACGGGACCCTGCCCTCCCAGAGCAGGCTGCTGGGGAGACGGCTGAGCAACCGCAGAGCAGCGTGCGAGGGAAAGGAGAAGGGTCTGCCAACAGCAAGGCGCTCAGCGTCCTGCCGGTGGGCTTGGGAGCCAGGCACATCTGGGCTCCGGTCCTGGGGGTGCCACTTACAGGGACACTCCCGGCTCTTCACCATGCCCTGTCTGTACGGCAGGCAGAGCAAATGCTTCTGGAGATGCTGAGGGTCACGGCATCAGCACGATGAGCGTAGCAGGTAATCGGTAAGTGGCCAGCTTGTTACTGTTAGTATCATGCCATGGTAATTGTGTCCCACACAAGGCTCTGGGACCACTGAAGGGGAGAGGGGGTGGGGGAGAGACAGGTGGGGGGTGGGCTACTGTGGTGGGGGCGGGGAGGCCAGAGCCCCCAGGTCCAGGAAACGTGCCGCAGGTAGAGCAGCCGCACCTGCTACAGGTCAGGCTGAGGACAGAGAGAGGGGAGAGTGCAGAGCACATCCCCAATCTCTGTCCCCAACAGCAGGGGACAGGACTTGCTGTTCACTGGGCCAGCAAGCCTGGGGGAGGGGCAGAGGAGGGGGACCCAGAGTTTGGGTCTCCTGTCTGTCCTCACATCCTCCCGGCTCTGTGGCCGCCTGCCTTTCTCTCCTGAACCGGCCGACCTGTCTCCTCCAACACACTCCCAGACCTGCCAGGTTTGCACCCCACCTGGGCACTTGGCACGACCAGAAATCCGACTACGATGGACCTCGAGGCAACGAGAACGTAGCGTGAGCAAAGCACCGTCAGCACCCAGACCACACGCTCTCAACGCCACCTGCTCGGCCACCGCGAGGCGAGGCAGCCCTGCTGTGGAGGGGTAGGACTCACCTCCAACACACCAAGCGTCTACATCTACTTCTGGTCCCCAGCGAGTCAGGGGAGGGAGGCGCCGGCCAAACACCCTCCGATGAGCGCTCACACGCCCAGGGCTCTTCCGCAAGTCCACCGCAATTAAAAAGAAAGGCGGGACAGAGTGGGAGGGTCTGTTCTAAGTTAACGGGGACTTCAGAGATACACCGACTAAATTCCATGTATGGGTTAATTCCTGAGTTAAACACTCCAAATATAAAAAAAAAAAAAAAAAAAAGTTTGAGAACTGGATAAATCTGAATGTAGGTGGTATTATGTGATATTAAGAAAATACTATTAATTTCGAATGCTGTGGTAATGACATTGTGGCTGTTGTTTTTAAGATGTCCTTATTCCTTATAAAACACATGTCATGATAATTTGGAGTGATATTCCATGATATACACTGTCTGGAATTTACTTCATAAATTTCTCTCAATCGATCAATTGATAATTCAGTAACTGCCAGTCTGATGAAATATTTAAAGTTAAATCCAGATGGTGTGACTATGGGAAATCCTTATGCTATTTCTCCCTACTCTTACGTAGATTTAAGTTTTTCATAATGCAAAGTTAAAGGAAGCAAATTCCCTCTTCCTCGGATGACTAAACACGCCTGCGGCAGGGGGGTCACCTGGAACGCCATGGCTCCGGCATCGCTGCCTCCTCCCTTGGGGCAGCGAGGACAGAGACAGACAAAACTCAGGTGAAAACATTCACCTGTAAAACACAGACCGAGTGCATGCACGGATTTCCTTTTTCTTTAATTTCTGAAACTGATGAAGATTAAAGTGCAATTTGAAAATACTTTACATTTCAATGCCACTATATGTGAAGAGATTAAAAGGACTGAAGTTCCCAAAGTATAAAAGTGTCACTTTTCTGTCCTCCCTTTGCTGCCCAACCCTTGGCCGCTTGCTCAAGCCATTCTCTTGGCCTGAAAGGTCCTTCCCTTCTACAGGATGTCTGTCTTCCAATTTCAGCACAGATAAGCTCACACTCCCCACCGCTCACCTCCGGCAGAAGCAATTTCTCTCTTCAACGCTCTCAAATCCCCCCCGTAAGGGACACAGCCTCGCACTTTGAAGTCAGACCTGAATTTGGATCCCATTCCATTATTTGCCCCCGTATGGCACTGGCATGTTACTTAATTTCCCCAGCTTTCGGTTTATCTGTAAACAAGAAACACTATCCTGTCACTCACAGAAGTGTCGTGAACAACATATAAGGCCAATCACAGCGCGTAAAGTGACAAGGGAAACCCCCATCTGTCACTTGGCGCATCAGGCACCAAGACCCCCACCCCTCCCGGAAGGCCCGCACCAGCACACTACCAACCTGTTTCCTGGCCATCAACTAGTCTGTCGCCTGGCATCAGCGTAACACTAAACCCACTGCCTGGTGCATCCACATAATATTAACCCATTGCCCGACACATCGACTAACCTACACCTGATACCCCACCCCTTGGACCACCCCAGCTTAATAAAAGTGGGAAAAATCAGTAAGCGGTGCTCAGAATGTGGTGGCGAGGCCCCTCTGAGCCTGCCAGCGAATAAACTTTGATTATCTGACTCTCCGTGTTAGGCATCTTTTCTTTTGTTCTGTTTTCCTTCTAGCAGATTGTGTGGTCCTTCCGGGGAGGACCTCTGTCTCTTTCATCCTGTCGTCGTGGTGCCCACAGTGGTACAGCAGGGTCTCCGATGACCTGCGCACGGTGCGAGGTGTTTATCTGACAGAAAATTCACCAAGATCCAAATCCGCACAAGGTAGTGAAGGATAGCACGGGCCTAGAGCCTATCTGAATTTTTTTTTTATTTTATTTTAAAAGCAACATTAAGAAATTACTAATATGTTTTGGAAACTTTAAAATCTACATAAGATAAATACCTGCTCTAAATTTCCATCTGTTAAATGCCTCCTCTCACCTTCCCCTCACTGCGATATAATCAGGCTTATTTTCATAATTTAAATTCATTACTCACAGAGAAATATGTACATATTAAAATGTGGTTTTAATATACATAAATATATAATGAAATGCCACATATTATTTTGAAAAGGATAAAAAATTAAGATGTTAAGATATACACAATTGGCAAAATAATTTTTGAGGACAGAAATGTAAAGGAGAAACAACTCCGGGATTGTTTTGTTTTTCAAAAAAAAAATATTATCTTCACGTGAGACATTGCTTCCCTAGCTCAGCTTAGGAGGCCCCACGGATATTGAATTTTGTGTCGTTTCTCACACAGGGTCAACTTGTTCAGAAGAGCAACTTGTCATTACCGAGGAGAATGTGTACATTGGACACTTTCCCCCCAGGCCTGCTCTGTATGAAGTCACTGGTCATCCTGAGGTCCTGTCCTCACGTCAGTTGTTCCACGTGAAACTTCCTACTAGTGTTTTCTGTCCCTACTAAGGTTCCTGGATAAAATACATTTAGATTGTTGCAGTCACATTTGAATTTCAGATAAATGACAAATTATCTTTGAGCACGAGTACGTCCCATGCGATACTACGTGGAAGACCCACTCAGTTATGAGCCAGGGAATATTTGGGATGTGTAGCAAAGAACTGTTTGCTATTTATCTGAGATTTAAATTTCACTGGGTGTCCCGAATTTTTATTTGTTAACTCTGGTGGTTTGAGTTCTTATCAACCCAGCAGCAGCCCTGGGCACAAGCGCTGATGTGGCGGGAGGAAGGCGGCCTGGCGTGAACTGACAATTGTACCCCAGGGTCCCGCAGCCAGTGACGGCTGAACGGGCTTCCATACATGGCATTTCACGTAACCCTGAGAGCCTCCTGGTGTGACGGGCATCATGACCCATCTTACAAGTGACGAAGGGAAGAGAGGTGGCTTTCCCAAGGCCACCCAGAATCTGGGCACAGAATCCTCACGCTGGGGGCGGCCACCCTGGCAGTGGAGGGCACAGCCCTTCCACTCTGCCGCACTCGTACACGTGCAGAGCACGCGTTTCTTAGAATCCTGACAATTTTTACGTGACAAATCTGTGCTTCAATTATATCCCAGTCTTTCTAAGGTCTCCGAGAAGTCCTTTCACCGAGGCTTACCCGAGCTTTGCCTAATCAAGTTACGAAGTCCGTGAGCGGCCACACCACTGCGTTGCTAAACCCCGACAGCCGGGCGCCTTGGGAAGACCAAGGCCAAGAACTAGGCGTTGTTTCCGTCCGTGGACAGTCCTAGTCCTCCCTCTCTGGCTCCTGTGTGAAGCCTAATACAGTGTGCTGAGCACGGGTGCCCTTGGAGGGTGAGGTCACAGGCTCGGCACGGTGGGAGGGTCCAGCTCTCCGAGTCCCCCGGCTGCCTTGTCAGCGTCTCCGTGTCCCTCCCACGCCCTGGTGACCCCTGACTCGCCCCCCACCATCTCCACCAGCCACTGGCCCTTCCCTCACCCACCACTCTCCACACCCTTCTCACGTCCACCCACAAAGGCCAAACGCCAACCTTAAGTGCAGTTCTGACTGTTTTCGTTTTCAGTAAAGCACTGCGGTCGTGCAGGCCTGGCTGGGTGCTCTATGTCATCAGTTCTGAGATGCTCACTTGATCGCTTTTTAAACATGCTGAAATTAGGATGTCCCTTTCTATCGATGGCATCCCTCAGTTTAACTGCAAGGTTTCTTTTCTTTTCCTAGAGGTATACGAATAAAGATGTACCTTACACAATCAGTGATAACTTAGAGCAGGCGTCCTCAAACTACGGCCTGCAGGCCACATGCGGGTGATTTTGGCCGTTTGTTTTTTCACTTCAAAATAAGATATGTGCAGTGTGCACAGGAATTTGTTCATAGTTTTTTTTAAACCATAGTCTGGCCCTCCAATGGTCTGAGGGACAGTGAACTGGCCCCCTGTTTAAAAAGTTTGAGGACCCCCTTGTCTTAGAGTCTATGAAAATATAGGAAGTAAAACAAAACTGGGTGACTTCATCAAGCTGATGTCATTTAGACAAGTTGTGTCTTAAATGTGACCATGTGTTGGGAAGTGCCAGGAGCTGGGGGGGTGGGGGAGGGATGATCAGGGGAGTGTGAGCAGTTTTAGAACAGTGGAACTCTTTGTAAGAACCGTAGTGGTAGGTACGTGACATCATGCATTCGTCACAACCTGGAGAATGTACAACGCAAAGAGTGAACCCTAATGTAAACTTCGGACTTCAGTGAGTAATGATGTATCAACATTGGCTCATTGATTGTAGCAAATGTGCCCAGATGTGATTGCCAGGGAAGTATCAGAGTGTGCCCGGGGGAGGGAGGATGTGAGAACGATCTGTACTTTCTGCTCAATTTTTCTGTAAACCTAAAAGTGCTCTTTAAAAATAAAGTCTGTTAATTTTTTAAAAGGCAGGGTGAGTTGAGCCTTTTATATTTATCCCATAAAAAAAAAATTAAAGAAAATACGTAAAATAGTATTTTATGTGCCTGCTCTTGGCAGATTCTCCTCCTGCCTCCCACCTGGTTGTAGTTACCTACGATCGGTCACCAGAGAGCTAAGGGAAGACTCCCCAGAAGAGAGCAAACACGAACTGCTGCCAGGTCCTCAGACGTGAAGATGTCAATCAAGGGAGTAGAAAGATTCTCAATCCACCTTAACTTCTGAATATTCCCAACCTCACACTCTCACCATGTGAATGGTAAAGAAGGATTAGAATGTGCCAAGTCCCAACAGGTCAGAAGGGAAAAAGGAACCACGGCACACACAGTCTGAAATATCCACCTCCAGTATAAAGGTGAGCAGAAAGGAATTCATCATTAGGAAAGTCAACGCTTTGGTTCTTGGGTTGTAACTGGATGTGTTTTTCCATAGACTATGAAGTTATAACCATAGTTGAGGTTTTTTCTTTGCTTTTGATAAATATATACAGATGTGCAGAGGAAAAGAGTTTTCCCAGTCCATATGCCCCATGGAGAGTCAGTCATTGGACTTGCTGCTAATCTTGGTGTCCAAATGTCCTCAGCTTCACTACGTTGGTTTTCAAATCCTTCAAGAATATTCAGGCGGCTAACAATTCGATTCCAAATGTAATAGCATTCATTAACGTGCTATGCATAGTGACAAATGTTTTACAGAGTTCTAGTGCACATTATCGATGAGAATACCATAGAGCATTTTAACCTACACACCCAAGATCGCAAAGGCAGTAAGTGTCAAATCCAGACTCGGCCCTGGACTGACTCCAAAGCACCCCCCACTCCTAACCATTATACTGAACTGCAAATTAGGAGTAAGAAATATGTAAAACAGTTAAAATTTGGCACTTGGGAACTGAGTAAAACCAGGACAACTGTACATACCATTTAGATATAAACTCAATTGTAGAGAAGTCACTCTTAGATGGACATTTAAGATTTCAACAACAAAAATTTTGTCAGACATAGATCACGTGAGCTGGGAGGCTGCATCCACACCATTCCATCTGGTGAGGATGTAGGTGCAGAAAAGAGTTACAGTTCACGTGGACAAAATTCAACCACAAGGAGGCTGCTGTGGCCTCCACAAGCTGAGACCCTGGAGTCAAACAGACTAGACTGGGTTTGACTCCTGACTATGCTGTTCTCTTGGCGATGATCTTGGACAAGTTACGGAACTGTTGCTTTCGATGGTGCTTTCAACTCTTGATTCACCTCACCTCTCCCGCTGTCAGGACCAGCGCTGTACAGTGTACAGGCAGGTGCACTGCTCTCGTTGGATTTATAGGACTGTCCTATTTTGTGCTATTTGTTCCATGTTTCCAGTGCGTCTTTCATTTCTCTCCTTTCTCACTTTTCTTTTGCAATAATCATTTTTCCCTCCACTAGTTTAGAAGTTGTACATTCTTAAAATACTTCAATTTATCCTTCCTCATGTGTTTTTTGTTATTCTGTCCTAATATTTTAATATTATCCTTTTACTTTAACCTCACCCGACTTTATGATTGTTTTATGTAGCACTCACTTACATTTACCCATGAATCACCGCTTTTTTCTCCTTTTATTCTTGCATCCCAGATCCTCTGAGGTCTTTTTTCTTTTCCTGAAAGTTTGTCCTTAGCATTTTCTTTAGTGAATCTGATGGTGACAAACTTACTGTTTATCCAAAAACGCATTTATTTTGTCATTATTCTTGGAAGTTATTTTTGCTGGGTATAGAATTCTAGACTAGAACTACTTTTTCTTTCAACACACACTAAAGATGTGATTGCATTTTCTGGTCCTTGCTCCTGCTGGTAAGAAGTTAAAGTTTATTTAGTCTGTCACTCATTGGAAGGTCTTTTTTCTTCTGGCTACATTTAATATCTTCTTTCATAGGTATTCTGCAATTTCACTATGATATGTCTAAGTCTGATATTTTCTTCTTTTATTTCCATGGGTTTCACTGGGCTTCTTGAATCTTTGGATTAGTATCATTCACGAGTTCTAGAAAACTCTCCACCATTGCCTCTTCAAATACTGTGTCCTTCTCCCCATCTCGCTTCCTCTACAAGGACATGCTTAATCTCTTTCTCATGTTTTTAAATATTTTTTCATCTTTGCTGCATCCTTGAGATTTCCTTCTGATGCATCTTCTAGTTCACTAACACTCATTTCGGTTGTGTTTCAGTTGACATTCAACCCCTATGCTGAATTGTTAAATTCAGTAGTTTTTAAAATTTCTACAGGTTCTTTTGGTTAATTAAAAGGACTCTTAGGTTACTTTTTACAGCTTCTTGTATCTGACAGTTGCCACGTGCCCAGTCCGAGACGATTTGAAACCAACCGAATGGTTGGAAGAGTTCCAGGGCATCCGGTGATGTGAACACTCACTGAAAATCCTCGAGCAGGCTGCTCTGTGGTCACAACTTTTCAGGGACTTTTACCATCTTCAGTTCAACTCAGAACCAAGAGAAGCGTCTTTGTAGACCCCTAGGCCTGTGGGGTGCATTTACTTTTGGTTGATCTTTACGTTGAGGTTATAGCCTTTCAGGGTTCCAGTTTTACAGAGGAAGAATCGCCTGTTAGAATTCCGGGGCAGGCGACGTCTGTGTTGCATGCTCAGGGAAACCCTGGTGCTCACGTTTGCCCGACTCAGACCATGTTCTCAAAAGCACTTCTGGTTCCCTGATGAACTCTCTGGGCTCCTGTCTGCCTTACATTTGGCCTGGTATGTCCTTACTCTCTTGACAGCTCTTTGCTATGTTTAAGGTTTTTAAAAAATGTTTTATCCAGTATTTCCAGGTGCTTACAGAGGAAGGGTTGGGGAAAATAACCTAAGCTGCTATATTATTGAAAATGAAAGTCAATCATGCTTTAAGGTAGTTAATTTTTCTAAGCCTTAATTTCTCCATACATAAAAGAGGGTTAGTCATCAGTGTGCTGTCCACCGTGGGCACTGCTGGCCACACATGGCCAGTAAGCATTTGAAACCTGGCTAGTCCAAATTGAGACACACCGTAAATGTGAAATACACACTGGGTTTTGCAGACTTAGAACAAAAGAGAGAATACAAAATATCTCATTGTTTAAAGAATGGATACACTTTGAAATGATAATATTTTGAATGGATTATATTAAGATATATTACTAAAATTAATTTTAATTATCTCTATATTTTTAAAAGTAGCTACCAGAAAACTTAAAATTATAGATACAGTTCTTGTTATAGCTCTAATGAACAGCACTGATCTAAAAGCTTCTTGGAGATGTTCTAATGACCCTTATGAGCCACTCCTGTCTCCTTTCCCAGCCTCACTGCCAGACTTGGTCACCATCCTTTGTAGAGAGAGAGTGTGTGTCTGTTTCCTCCACAGACTGCTACTAGATGGAGGAAACCTAATTTGTTCATCTTTATGAGACCAGACTTGGTGCCTGCTACATAGCAGACGCTCTATAAACATTGACAAATTAATGAATGAAATAGCTTCCATGGAAAATCAGACACACTTATCTCTTTGAAAGAAACACCTCTCCATCCTTCTAGCTCCCCCAGGAGAGATCTTTCCTGGGAGAATTCCTGCCCTTCCTGCACCTTTCTCCCCCTTGCACCGGAGGAGGAGTGATTCACATGGCTGGCACACTTGGGAAGGTTTCCTGGGCATTCTTGGCTTGGTTCTGCACTTCTTCAAATGTGAACCCCGACTGGCCCCAAGAACTGCCCTCCTTGACCTTGGGTGGCTGCCGGGGGCTGGTGGGCAGGGCTGCCCATCTGGGGTTTGGTTAGGAGGCCCACTGTACACAAAGCTGTCACCTCAACTGAAGGCTCTATCAGCAGGAAAGGACATATTTTGGCCACCATCTTCCACACCTTTGCTTAATTTTTCAAATTATTTGGAAAAACAGCTGAGTACTATTTATTGGGACTCTCTTGGGGATAAAAACATTAAATACAAAATTGAATGTACTCTTCTTTTCTCCAAAATAATACAATACAATTTAATTTAACCACACCAGAAATATTATTCAGAATTTGAAACAAATTTCCCAATTATGCCAAAACCAAATCAAAGGGTAATTCAAGGTGAGAAACTGACTACTATATGTTCAGGGTGAGATTCTAGCTTTCCCTTCCCGGTGGCGGTCTTCCCAAATAAAGGAAAAAAGGCAATGACTCAGGGAAGACAAGCCCTGTAGGATAATTGGACAGGCATACAAAGTGGACGGTAAACACCTTTTAAGCAAGCACTCATCCCGTGGAGTGGTCTGTGAAGAATATGGCGGTTCCGAGCTTTAATGCCACCTAGAAACGTGGCAATGTCCTGACCGTCGGAGTTCGCAGCTTGTGCAGTAGCCAGTCCTCTCCAAGAGCTCAAAGTGCTTCCTAGAGTGCGTCTAATGCCATAGTTCCCAATGTCCGCAGTAAGAGAGTACTTAAAAAACTTCCTCTTCCTCACGTGGTCAAAGGCACAGGGAGGGAACCTTGCCTTGGGCTGCGTCCTGCCTCAGTCACCTTCTGCCAGCCTAAGGAGGAAAGAACTGTTGGGAAGCCATTCTCTGTCACCTGCGCAGAAACTGGGGGACACTCAGGAGGGCTCAGCACACGCTCGGGCCCGATGACACAGGCCCCAACACCAGCGCTCCTGGCTTTGGCAGGGGTGGCGGCCGGCGGGCCAACTCTCTGGCGCTGGGCATCAAGGCATGTCTTTTTTTTTTTTCTTTTTTGAGACAGAGTCTCGCTGTGTTGTCCAGGCTAGAGTGAGTGCCGTGGCGTCAGCCTAGCTCACAGCAACCTCAAACTCCTGGCTCAAGCAATCCTGCTGCCTCAGCCTCCCAAGTAGCTGGGACTACAGGCATGCGCCACCATGCCCGGCTAATTTTTTCTATATATTTTTTAGTTGGACAATTAATTTCTTTCTATTTATAGTAGAGACAGGGTCTCGCTCTTGCTCAGGCTGGTTTCGAACTCCTGACCTTGAGCGATCCGCCCGCCTCGGCCTCCCAGAGAGCTAGGATTACGGGCGTGAGCTACCGCGCCCGGCCAAGGCACGCTTGAATGGGAACCTGCTCTAGGTCCTCTCGGATCCTAGTCTCCCCCCAAGCGTTTGTGTTCGGGCTGTCCCCCTCTCGGGCAGCTGCTCTCATGAGGCTTCGTGATCCACAGGCGGTCGTCCGCCTCTGCAGTCAAGACCCTGTACCGATGTCAGGATTATGGGACTGGCTTAACTCAAGGAGCTTTGCCGGTGGCAGAACCCCCAGACAGAAGGATAATCCTAACCTCGTTCTTCAAGGGCCTGGGCCCTCACCTCAGAGCGCCGTACGTCTAGGAGAAAAGGGATGCAGCCGTTGGGACTGAATAATTTAGGCTTTGGGCACCGAGTGCTGACCCTTTACCAACGTTTACAGCAACGTGAAGTTCAGGAACTGGAGAGGCCAGGAGGCTGGAGGGGGGTCAGGAGAACGGGTGTCCTGGACGCTAGGGAAGCCGGGGTTTGAGAAGGAAGGAGGGAGGCCGCCAGGGCCACAGAGAAGTCACGTCCAATAACGCGTCGCGCCCGGGTTGGGGGTGATCGAGTCAGTGAGGGGCGGACTGGGGACGGGGGGCAACCTAGGGTCCCAGTTAGGTCTGCAGCAGCGGAGTGAGGGTGAAGGCCAGAGTTAAGGGTCATAGTTCAATACCTTGTGTTAAATCCTAGAAGCAAAGCGAGGGAGAGCTGGAAGAATAAGTGGCCAGCTGGACGGCCGGGAGGGCTGTCAGACGGGGACTGCTCACCGGGCGGACACTCGGAGAGCACGGGTGCCCGGCCCCGTCCCAGGCACGGCGAGTTCAGCAAGAGGCAAAGTCTGTTCTCTTAGAACTTCCCGTCTGACGGAGGGGACAGCGCAGAAGAGCCCGTGCGGAGAACGCTTTGCAGGAAAGAGACACAAAACCGCTTTGCCAAACTCTTTTCCACGGAACCTCAGCCCAGCAACACTGTAATTAATTAGGTGGTGCCGGCGAGTATTTTAGGAGATTGGTCACATGGAAAAAAAATGAAATAAACCCATGTCCTCCCCACTGAACTTGTCTCAGAACATCTCACGTGCTAATGGGCAGTGGGCCCCTCCAGAGAGGGACGGGGCACGCACCCCTGAATTCACATGCCGGGGTGTTAGAGAACTGGTGCAAACAAGGCAGTTTGGGAAAGGCTGCTCTAAGAGATTCCTGATGAAGTAAGTACACCTGCTTATGTTTATTTCTTGAATTTTATTCTCGGTGACTTTTGTAAATACGTTCAAGATCTAAACCTAGTAGGTTCCTCCTCTGGAGAACCTTCCAGCGACAGTGCCCTCTCCCAACCCCCAGGCTCACCACGCCTATGCCTCTCAGCACCCAGCTCCCCTCCTCCCGCAGAGCCAGCCTGCGGGGACACATGGCTGGACGCACGCACGACCCCGGGAGCTCTTGCTTTCCTGTCTCAAACCACTCTGCGTCCTTCTTGGACACTGTTGCGTTCCCTGCTGCTCCTAGCGTAGAGCTGTCATCCTGCAGCAACTCCTGGAAGGACAGCGACCGGTGGGAAGGACAGTCTGGGAAGGAGACGCCTGGCCCGGCTGCTCCTGTCCCCCTCAGGAGGTCACCGCAGAGGGCACAGCTGGGAACGAAATCACTCACCTGGGCTCTAGAGGAAATGTCACCATCAATAAATATTCACTGCGGATTGATGGGAATGTGGCCTTGGCCTCACTGTCAGCAGAAACGACAAACTGCATAGGGTTTGTTCAAACTCTCCAGGCTGGCAACTTGTTGGTTCTATTTTAATACTTTCTGTTTTCGGCGTTAGGCACTTTCTATTTCTGTTTCTCCTCAACTCCTCCTGCATTTCCTATACTTTGTTCTTTCCACTCTTCTTTGTTTTATATTGTTAAACATTACCCACAACTCTTCCATAATAAAGAAAGGAAATGCACTTTTATTGCACTTACTGATATGCTTACTGAAGAGTTTCTTATTCTCAATATTGAAAGTGGATAAGCAAAAGATATTTATAGCCTTCCCTAAATATAATAAAAACCCTCTAAATTATACTGCTTGCTTGTACCTAAAAGTATAATCTTCAAATGATTTTCATTCTTTGGCGAGTGGTTCTCAGCTGAGAGTGGTTTTGTGCAAATCCCACCCCCTACCCCACCCCAGACTTCGGGGACGTCTGGCACTGTGCGGATATATCTTTCTTTCTTTTTCTTTTTTTTTTTTTTTTTTGAGACAGAGTGTCACTTTGTTGCTCAGGCTAGAGTGAGTGCCATGGCATCAGCCTAGCTCACAGCAACCTCAATCTCCTGGGCTCAAGCAATCATACTGCCTCAGCCTCCCCAGTAGCTGGGACTACAGGCATGCGCCACGATGCCTGGCTAATTTTTTTTTTGTATATATATTTTTAGTTGGTCAATTAATTTATTTTTATTTTTAGTAGAGATGAGGTCTTGCTCAGGCTGGTTTTGAACTCTCAACCTTGAGCAATCCGCCCGCCTCAGCCTCCCAGAGTGCTAGGATTACAGGCGTGAGCCACCACGCCCGGCTGAAGACATCTTTCATTGTCACAACTTGGGGAGGTGGATGCTGCTGGCGTGACGGGTGGAGACCAGGGGTGCCATTAAACACCCTACAATGCCCAGAACGGCCTTCCACAACGAACAATGACCCAGCCCCAAATGTCAATAGTGCTGCCATTGAGAAATCTGTTGCTGTGTGGCCACCAAGAGTAGGAAAGATACAGCAGGACTGGATTTTATGTTGAATTCAGATACATAACTGTACAGTTGGGTTTGCAACGTGGCGCCACCACCCAACCTACTAGCTGTGAGCCCTTGGACAAGCGAGTTATTTAACCTCACCAGGACTCAGTTTCCTGGTCTGTAATGGCTGTCGTAGGTTTCAGTAAGCTCACACAGACAAAGAACTCGGGAGACTGCCTGGGACATTTATGCATTATAGGTTTTTTTTTCCCTTTACATTGACATTAGCAGGGAAGCTGACCTAGAACTTTTTTTTTTTTAAATGAATACACGATTACATAGCTTAAGGGAACATGACTCGTTTATATTATCCAAGATTCTATATTTTAAACTCTAGAAAATCCTCAAACCAACATATACCAGAATTACCACTAATATTGGTCCTTTTTCTGCAATCCTAGGATTTGTCTTTGAAATCCGCAGTGCAGTAAGCTTCAGCACAGATAGTCCATATTCACTCTAAAGAACATCTGGATATTAATATACTAGACATGCCTAATAATGCGAGTTTTGAAAGGATTCTAGTTTGGTAATTATAGAGAAATTACAAAAAAATTAATTACCCTCTTAGTGTTTTTGCACAAATGACGCATTATAATACTATGCATGAGACTTGCAGAAACATATAAAAACCCTTTCTCTAGAACAGTAAACAGCTGCAGCGGGCACCATTTGCCATTTCCTTGGCACGTCCAGTCCACCCCTCCTGCGATTCTTTCAGGGTTCAAAGCACAGGCTGACAAGGCCTCAAGCCACAGGTGGGGTCCTTGGCTCAGTTCCAGCCCCGGCTGATGTGACGGTTAGTTTCACGTCTCTCCGTGGCCCGGGTACAGAACTCAGTTAGCTAATCACTCACTCACCTCGGGGCTGCTACAAAAGCATTTTGTAGATGTGGTCTCACATACACACACATATATATATATGTACACACACACACATTGCTTCTTGGGGGACTAGACTAATGCTGCCACCCCCACCATCCCCCTGTGGGTGACAGTGTCAGGCCAAGAGTAAAGGAATGAAGCCACATTTGTTGTCACCGTCACTGCAGAAATCGCCTGGGGTTATGACCCCTGGCATGACATCAGTCCTCACGTAAAAACTGGGTCTCTGGGTCCCAGAGAACTCCAGC
This sequence comes from Mirza zaza, assembly GCA_008750895.1. Classification (NCBI taxonomy): domain Eukaryota; kingdom Metazoa; phylum Chordata; class Mammalia; order Primates; family Cheirogaleidae; genus Mirza; species Mirza zaza. The sequence continues at coordinate 19,686 of VSMD01059400.1, forward strand.
TTGCCCCCGACAGGCTCCCCGAGACACTCTCCCCTGGAACACTGCCAGCATGACGTGGGGAAGGAGGGGAAGGAAAAGGCACTGAAGAAGAGGGCTTCCAGGGACCTGGCCTTGCTCTGGGTGGGTCTGGGCAGGGAGGGGAAGGAGGAAGTACGCACAGAGGAGAAGGGAAAGCTTGAGAAATCCCGCACTTGTCCTTCAGCCGGGCCACAGCTAGGGAGACGTAAGACTGTGTGTCACTTCTATGAGAAAATCACATGGAATACGGCTCACGAGAGTGCACGCTTACCTACTCGCCACGCACATGGAAAGCACTCAGGGAGCGTCGCTGGTATTTACATTAGGCTTTATGTGCCAAGCACAGGAGGAATTTATAGGCCAATAAATAACAGAGTTCGCTGCCTGCACTCAGAGAGTTTTATCTTAAATAATGTGCCATTTTATCTCTAAATGACTACGGTGACATCCCAGTGATCTGCGCGGAGAGCTGCACTTCCTTCCTTTCCTTCGGTGTCTGCCCAGCGTCTGACCAGAGCCGGGCGGGGCAGGGAGGAAAAAGCGCGTGTGTTTGAGCACAGCCAGGGTGCAGCATGACCTCATCTTTCGATTTTTCTGGAGAGAATTATCTGTTCTCCTCCTCCTCCTCTTCAACATTCATTATGCTGAGTAGGCACACCACAGGCCCCTCCTTTGCCCTTTGTAAAGAACCAGGCACAAACAAGCGACACATCTGAATTGGGTTCCTGGAGGATTTGGGTACACGGCCGTCACAGGTGGCTCGAGTCTCTGACGTGGTCACTGTGTTCGGCCACAATTTCTGAGCTGTCCAAACTCACGAGCGCAGAGATCCTCTACTGCCTGGTTTCAGAACAGCGGGTTCCAGTCCCAGGTTGTGTCACCGCTAGAACCGAACACACCCGTCAGCCTGGGGGCCTGGGGAGGGCGACGCTGAACGGCCCTCCACGGGCAGCGGCGGGAAGAGCTGCAGCCCCACCTGCCCGCCTGGCCCCCAGGTAACAGCTCGGCCAGGGGTCGGGCAAAGGGAAGCACGACCCACTGATCCACTCAGGTTCCTCTGCGATATCGATCTTCCAGGTCCTTTCTGGAGAGCGCCAGCGGGCAGGGGAGTGGGGACCGGAGGCTTTTCCAGGGAGACGGAACCGAGCACCTCATGGGATAAGGAGAAGGTTAAGAAGTCATTGACGAAAGATGACAATTTCCCCCGGGACTGGATTGATGAGCACCGCAGTCCCAGGGGAGGGGGTATAAAGTGCCAGAAGAAAAGGCAATTACAGGAACCAGCTTACTTCTTTTTTTCAAAGTCTTATTTTTATTCAAAGAGCACTTCAGGTAAAAAATAGAACACAGAAGTAAGAGAGTCATTTGTCAAAACCAGGAAAGATGGTTTTCTGTTTCTTTTCTTAGTCACTTGTGGTTCAAGGCCGTCACCTAAATTTCCCTGCTGCGAGCTCTGCCCAGCAGAGGCACCGGACTCTCCAGGGACACCCAGCCTCTGTCCTCCGCAGCCAGCGGGGCTGCAGGAGCCTTAGGTCAGGGGCGGAGGCCCGAGCTTCTGCATTTTTAGCAACTCCAGGGTGGTGCCCGGCCTGCCAGGGAGCAAGGGCCAGGCCCTGGTCTTGGCTCTGCTTGGTAAATACATCAGCTCTACTCATTCTCTGCCCAGCCCAAGCAGAAGGCCCCATTTCACAGACAATTAACCACACCTTGCCCATTCTTCACCCATAACTCTGATATTCTTACTCGGCATGTCTAAGTTCACAGACCTCAGCCTGCCATGCCCAGTCCAAGCCATTTCAGACCCATCACATGTGTTTCCTCCTCCAGGAAGCCCACCTGGCCGAGCAAGCCCGGACTTTCACACTCATCCAGCACACTCCCATAAGCCTGTCGTCACACGGTGTGTGCTGGTTGTCCATCGCTCGGTAACAAGCATCCCAGAACTTCATGGCTTAAAATAACAATAGACATTTGCCATCTCTGACGGTTTCTGGGGGCCAGGAATTCAGGACTGACTTGGCTGAGCAGTTCTGGTTTGGGGTCCCGTGGGAAGGTGTGGTCAGGATGTCAGCCAGGACTTGACTGAGGCTGGAAGTCGGTGCCAGCTACTGGCTATGGGTCCCCATTCCTCTTCTCAGGGGCCCGAGCGCTGCTTGAGTGACATCATGCTTGAGTATCATGGTGGTTGGCTTTCTCCAGAATGAGAGAGGACAGAGAGAATGAGAGAAAGGGAGATATAGAGAGAGAAAGAGAGAAAGAAAAACGGAGACAGAGAGGGAGGGAGAGAATCAGGAAGAACCTGTACTTTTTATGGTCTCACCTTGGGAGTCACAAAGCATCATTTATGCCATTTAATTTAATAGAGGAGAGCCACTAAGTCCAGCCCGCACTCAAGAATTAGGGAAATTAGGTGTCACTGTTTGCAAGGAAGATTGCCAAAGACATTTAAAAATTACCATCCTCGACTGAGTGTATTTTCCAAAGATGGCTGCGACAGCATTGCGTATTGTTCTTCTAGAACACAGCCACTCCCCATCAGAAGGCAGACTCAAATTCCCCTTCTCATGATCTAAAAGGCTTCTAACTTGCTTGTAACCAGTATGAAGTGGCAGGAAAAATGTGTGACTTTCCAGGCAAGGTCATAAAAGGCAGTGCACTTTCTGCCCCACGGGTGGGGACGTTCACCTTTGGAGCCCTGAACTGCTAGCTAGGAAATCCTGCTGCCTGGGCTGTCAGGCCAGGAGGAAGCCCCGGCTACACAGCTGGATTGCTCCAGTTGACAGCCCCAGTTGAGGCCCCAGCCAACAGCTGACACCAACTGCCAGACCTGTGGGTAAAAACACCTCCCTGCCCCCCACCCCCATTCCTGCCCTCAGCTCTGGAGTCTCCCTGCTGAGAACCAGGTGTCCTGAAGCAGAGTCTAGCCATTCCCCCAGGCCCTGGTCAGATTCCTGACCCACAGAATCCATAGGTACAATGGAATGGTTGTTTTAAGCCATTAAGTTTTGGGGTTCCCTGTTACACAGCATTTAGTAACTGCAACACACACTGGATTATAATTGCCTACTGTGGTCTGTCTTTCTCCTCCACTGGACTGTCAGACTGTATGTAAGTATTCTAGGGCACAAGGCTGTGTCTTACTCATTGCTATAAAGCCAGCACCCAGCATGGTGCTTGGCATGTAATATATGCCCAACAAATGTTTGTTCAATAAATAATAAATGACTAGGAGTACACGGAATTTTGCTGGGAGAGTTCTCTTTGTCTGTAATAGAATTCATAAGACCCACTGGTTTTTAAGTCCTATAGTAGAGTTACTGCTGTCTACCTATCCCAGTTAGTATACATACCATCTCTCCACCCCTTATAGAGCTTTTTGTTTGTTTAATTTTCACCCTGCCCTTCTTTTGACTTTCTACTGTGCTTCCCCCAAAATAAGACCTACCCATAAAATAAGCCCTAGCAGGATGTCTAAGCATTTGTGCAATAGAAGCCCCACCCCGAAAACAAGACCTAGTGATGGGTGTGGCTACGCAGCGCATCTGCACAACCCATGCATTTGTCGTGGAGTGGTGAAAAAGATGAGCGGCCCTTCTCATCTGCCCCGTGAGAGCTCTATGGCTGGACATGAGAGATTGGGGCTGATGGTTCTAAAGGAAATAGAGTCTCAAGACATTCAGGATGGAATTCGGGGTTTGGAGGGTTATGACGATGTTCCAGAAGACGACGACTTAACTATATTTGAATAAATGTAGATTGTTGTACCGTACTTAAAAAAAATAACACATCCCCTAGGGTGTGTTACTGAAAATAAGCCCTAGGGTGTCTTCTTGAGGAAAAATAAATGTAAGACCCTGTCTTATTTTGGGGGAAACACGGTAAACTCACATTGCAAACATTTTTAACCAGGGACTCTTCCTGCGGCTACGCAAGGACTTGGGTCCCCTTAATGTACAAAACAGTAATAATGATCGCAAAGATGGTTGTCGCCTCAAAGCCAAAGATGCTCATGTGTAATGCTGATTCCAGGTTGTTAAATCTTTAAAAACAATTTTAGACTCTTGAGTTGACTCTGCCTTCTCAACTCTGAATACACAGTCATGAATAGATGTATTTTAAAGACTTACATTTTTCTCAGTGTCACTCAGAGAAGTTGAATGCTTTTAATCTTCTCATTAATAATGTACACAAAGGGGACTAATTGTGAGTTTATTAAACATCTTGTCTATCTTTCTATGTAAACACAGGATATATATTTAAAATGTCCGAAATTTGAAGCAATGGTCTCTAAGTCGGTTCAGACGAAGTTCCAATCACTGCATTCTCAAAATGTCCTTTAATTGGTCCAGTGCCTAAACTTATTAGTATATTTCACTGCACTTAATAGCAATGAATGCCTCCAGTTTAATATTCATATAACCAATTTTCTAACCAGCTCCAGCCTTCAATTACTACTTAATACCCCCAGAAATCTCCCTTTCAGCTATATTTATCCTTCAGCTGAAGACAATTATCTAGAAACCACACTCAATTCTTATTATCTCATTATCTCATGATTAAGTTTAACTCTCCCAAATTTTACAAATGCTAATTAAATCTTAACAGGCAAACAAAATGTCAATCAAAACTGATCTACAGTTGTTTGTCATCAGCAGCTGTAAAAAAACACCAAAAAAAAAAAAAACAAAAAAAAAACTGTTCCCTCAAATTCAAAGTGCTACAGCGCCACACGGCAGGTACATGCTCCGGTGGGGTTGGTGAGAGGCAGGAACCTTTTCCCCCAGAACTAAACACATATTTTCAGTGAAGCAACGCTTTGAACGATTCTTTATTCCTTTGTTCTCGGTCATACTACTTTGTAATTATGACTGAGTCAGCTAGAAGAATAATTTTTCAGTTGTGCTTTAAAAATAAAAAGAGGCAGAATCACTCCCAAATTAGAAAGTTAACACATTTAAAAATAAACCTGGAATGAGCGGCTACACGGCACTGTTGATCAGAAAGCACTGGGAGAGACGAGTGAATGAAGCAGGCCTCTACCTCCCCGCTGGGGATGGAGCGGTCCCGGCCACTTGCCTGGGCGTGTGCAGCAGGGAAGGGTGGCCGCAGGCAGGCAGCGATCCACCGGCTCAGCGACTCTACAACGCCTGCCTCCCGGCTGCCCCACCACACGGTGGGCCGGTGTGTCCCACTGACCACAGCCCCCTGTGCCAGCCACTCTCCAGCGTGGTCAGAGGGACTCAGGCAGTGAAGCCGCGTGCTTAGAACCAACCCAAAGGGGAGCACGGGCAGCCACAGGCTCCTATCCCCCTAACTTCCTGACGCTGAGGACAGAGCATTCTGTTCCTGCTTCGATGCTGCACACTAACTCAGACTGTATCAAGAATGACCAAGAGGGACACTTCAAGGTCAAAAGCCTGAAGGAGCAGCTCCCCTCAGCCAGACAGGGCAGAGCACAGTGCGAGCACGTCCCATCCGGCAATTTACACAACGTGTTTTCTACCCAGATTTGTCTCCAACTATCCTGGAAAATCAACTAGATAAATACCTGCTTTTAAAGTGAGAGGCAATAGCACTTTCGGGGGTGGGGAGGAAAGCAGTGTAAAATTTCCTACTGGATGATCACAAAAAAACAAAACTTCAGGTTGAAGGTAAACTGACTTTGGGAAGTGCAATAGAGGGGGAAAAAAAGCCACTGTAAGAGTTGAAATTACAATAACAACAACAAACAGGCTAACATAAAACCTTTGATGGTCTTCTTTTCAGAGTTGTTTCTTCTAACATAGAACATTAAAATAGTTCTTCTAGACTTCTGGTTCTGGGATAAGATGGAGTAGACGCACTTCTTCCACTAAGTACAGCCAAACACCCTGGACATTACATACAAGATGAACGTAAGGCGGCTCTGAAAGGTAGGGAGAAAACGGCAAACACCTGGGGACCACCTTGGGACCTGAGGACAGCATGGCGGGAAGTCCCTGTGCTCAAGTATCTGTCAGACACCCCGGCCTGCAGGCGGGCGATGCCAGCATCCTGGAAGTGCCAGCGGGACACAGACAAAAAGCCCAAGATGAGGTTGCTCTCTCTCGCTATAGAGCCAGGAAAGGGGAAGCCTAGCAAGACAGAAAACTTTTAGACAATAACTGCCCGACTCCAGCCAAATGTTATGGATAAAAAAACCGTGGTCCGACCCCAATCCCCACCGTCACATGCCCAGTGGGGAACTTAGACTTCCCGGCTGCACGAGGAATACCCCTCCCAACTCTCCCCCCCACTGGTCGTTGTCAGAGAAGTCCGAGTGGGGAGCTGGAACTTTCCCTGTTATCCCCTAGTGGTGATGAGACCCCCTCTTCCCTCGACGTAACGAGGCGCTCTCCCCCTCCCAGCCAGAGTGGTGTCAGCAGGGCCTGATGGGGAGTCTGAGCTCTCTCACCTGCACCCAGCAGCAATGAGACACCCTTCATCCTCCCAGGTGTCTGTGAACACAGCGTGGGAGACCTGGACCCGCCCCCCGTCATCGGGCGGTAACAAGGTGGTACCCCTTGCCCTAGCGGTGCAGCGTTGGAGGAAACCAGCTAAAACAGGTTTCAGTAAGATCCAGTCTCATAACTTAATACCTAAAACGTCCAGGATACAATGGAAAAATCACCCAACACACCAAGAGCAAAGAAAAATCTCCACTTGAATGAGAAAAAGACAACTGACACATACGCCAACCCTGAGATCACACAGACACTGACATGATCTAACAAGAATTTTTAAATGGCCATCATAAAAATGCTACAACAAGCGATTACAGACACACTTGACACAATAGAAAGCCTTGAAAAATAAACAGAGGAACCAAATGGAAATTTTCCAAAGAAGTAATTAACCAAAGTAAGAAACTGAATGGCTGGGCCCAACAGAAGGGAGGGGAGAGAGGAGAGAACCAGTGAACTCAAGGATAGAACGACAGGAACGAGCCAATCTGAACAAGAGAAAATGAAAACAGTCCTCTAGTTACTGGATAGGACGCTCCACGCTACCTCCCGGTGCTATTTCCAACGCAGATGTGAATTTAAGAGTCTTGAGTCTCTACCAAATCTTTAAAGAGAGTTGATCTCTGTTCTGCAGAGAATGGACAAGGAATTAGTGATTCTAGAAATCCTCTGGAGGTAAAATTGCTATGACGACTCTTACTGCTTAAAAACAGTAAGGAAGGGATAAGAGCTCCTCCTGCTCCTGATGCTGTTTCATCCCCCCAGCTCACCCCAGTGCCAGGGTCCTGCCTGACACTAGGGAGGGTCTGTGAGTAAACAAACCTCCCAGGTCTGGTCATCAGTCTCCAGGGTTTTGGGCACCAGTTGTCATGCAGGGCGCTGGGCTGTGTCCTGAGGATGCTATGAACCTGGGTGAACACGTTTAGTAGGAAGATAAAACAAGTGTAATGCAAGGAAACCATTCTTTCAACAAACATGTACTAGAGCCTGCCGGGTGTGAGGCGCTGGAGCCCTCGGTAGAGATCCCTGTCATAAGCTCAAACTCCAGTGAAGTAAGGACATTCAGGAGGTAGAGAGAAGACAGTAAGCAACTACCATAAGAAATGAACAAATACATATGTTAGAAAGTGACATTCCTCTGGCGTGAGGAGGATGGGGATGGAATGGAGGTCGGGTACTGGGCAGGGAGATGAGAAGTCACTGGGAACGAGAGTCAGTGACCCAGTGGCAGAGAAAAGAAACTGCCAGAAATTCTAAGAAGAAACTCAAAGAAACTCTAAGAAGCAGTTGAAAGTGGAGGGCTGGACCCAGAGCAGCAGGCTGAGCACACAGTGACAGTGGTGTGCCCCAGCCAGGGGGGGAGACAGTCTGAAGCTTGACTAGGAGCTCCAGGCTTGGATGGATAGATTCTGATCGTCCACGGCATGCCCTGAAAGTGGCCACTGTATACATTCCTGGGAGAGGAGAAGGACAAGAGCTGAAAGAGATAGCAACAGTCACCTCCTAGGCGTTGACCCCCACACCTACCACTCCTGTCAGTCTTGCTGAAACAAGGCTAGGCTGAGTCCCAATTCTAATAAGAAAGATACTGTCAGCATGAGTTTAAAAAACAGATTTTCTGAAAACCAAGTATATATTTCAAATTTCAGTCTTTTCTTTTTCTGTGAACATTAGCTACCAAGAAAAACACTGCAGTACTAGAAGTAAGCCACTGAGTATTGAGAGAAGTCTCTCCAGATGCCTCCTACATGGAACTACCCTTACAGATGCTCTCAGACGTTTATGTTTCCAGCCTTGGCAATACTTCCCTGCTGGTCCCACCTTGAACTCCTTTTGTTCTCAACAGTTCAGTGAAACACACACATACACACGTGAGCAAATGCACACACCGCAGCCTCGACATCTGCAGGTTTAAGTTGTTTTTCTCCATAACATTCACAAAATTTAAGACAAAACCCAACAAAGCCTATAACAACCCCTGTCTCTTTTGGTCAAATTTGAATTCACTTAAAACAACCATAACAGAAAATGCTTACATTGGGCAACTTGGTTGAAAAAAAAAAAAAATGATCATTCATCACTTAGATTTTGAAGATTCATAACTATAGGGAAAAAAAAAAGCCTAAGGAAAAAGTGCAAAAGTAGTATAAGAGTCTGCAAAGGAAAACTAATATTTGGTGCTGGTTGATTTCAATAAAGAATTCTTTTCAAAGTTTTTACATAAGGCTCGCTAACAATTTCGAATTCCATCAATTCATACTTTGTAACGACTCAAAAAGAAGCCAGGATGAAATGCATAGCTGCCTAACAGGAAAGGATTGTCAATAATCAGATGAAACAATGTAATCAAAACCACCAAGTAGGCGAACCCACACTGTAGAGAGTCCCCAAAACTACTGTCCTGACCCCGTGTTAATTACTGGGGAAACGCACTCCCTTCAAGCCAGGAAGGCTGGCACTGGCAACGGAAGTGCAGACCAACTGGGAGAAGCTGGGTTGCCCATAAACCGGCCTGAAACCTGGTGGTAGGTGGTCAGACACTACCATGGTGCTCGAATGAGGGGCGTTCCTCATCAAAGTGGAACTGTGACCTGTGAAACGAGTTCCCTCTCCCCAGGACCCCTGGAGAGGAGCTGAGTCAGAGACCCCAAAGATCTGCATGGAGGGGACCAGCTGAGTTCTCCTCTGTTGGGCTTGAATTAATCCATGAGCTCGTATCAACTTCTCTAACAGCTTGTGGCACAGTGTGTGCCCCAGGGCTGGAGAAACAGGCTTAATTACCACGCATGTATGGAGGAAAGTGCTGGGACCAGCAGACAGGGCAGTCTGGAAGCACAGGCCAGGGCAGACCAGAACTGGGGAGAGCGGGACAGAGCCAGACTCCACGTCAGAACCTAACAGGCCCCCAGAAGGGCAGAGGCCAAGCCTGGGAACTTCCCAGGGGGGTCTACACCCAAAGGGGCAGGGAATGTGTCCTCATATGCCTGCCCGCTCTTAGAACACCATGTAGCTGGAGCAGGTGTTCAAGAAATGCCTGCTGAGCAAATGCATGAAGTTAATCAAGGCATAAACGAATGAGGGGTCAGAGAACAGACAGGACGTGAAGATCAGAAATACCAGGAGACAGACAGGACAGGCCACGTGGCGTGTTCAGACTCCAGGGTTGGCACCCAGGAGACAGGCAGAGGCTGGAGACTGTAGCTAAGGCAAGAGGTGAACGGAATCCCATCGGGGCAGCTCACCCTGGGGCTCCTGAGCAATCCTTCGGGGGCAGAAACCACCCCCGGCCCAGGCCCCGGGGTCACTGGGTGTGCTGCCTGCGGTGAGCTGAGCAGGGAACACGGAGTTGGTGGGAGGGGTGGTACAAATCACCTCTTTGGTTTACTAGATGCTTCCCTATGTGTGCACTAGAAAAGGTCCGTTAGCACCACTTCTGGGTAACCAAGCCCCAGAGAAGCTACCGGAGACTTATTGAATTATCAGGCACTTAGGCACACATGGTGCCTGCACTCCACTGCTAGAATCCTCCTGGGAAAGTGTCTGCAAAAGGACAACAGGAGCGCAGTCATGCCTCACTTAACGACAGGAACATGCTCTGAGAAATGCATCGCTGGGTGACTGGCAATTTCATCGTATGCATGTCACAGAGCGCGCTTACACAAACCTTGATGGTACAGCCTGCTACTCCCAGGCTCCCAGCCCCTACAGCATGTCCCCGTGCTGAACGGTGCAGGTAGCTGTGACAGAGGTCAGGATCTGTGTATCCACACATAGAAAAGGTACAGCAAAAATACGATACTGTGATCGTAGGGGACCACTGTTGCAAATGTGGTCCACTGACTGAAAAATCAATGTGTTCTATGACTGTGTTTCCAAACTATGCCTTTGTCAGCTTCCAAACCTCCTCTGCCAGCTCTCCGTCCACAGAGAGGGCGGAGATAAAGGCAACAGGCCTGTCTGCAGTTTTGAAAAATCAGCCGACTTCATATCCAGCTTGATACTGACAGTCTTTTCTTTAGTGAGGCTACCAGCTACGCTCTTTATATAGTATGAACATTTTAACTTCTGAGTTCAACCCCCAAAGGGACCATCTAGATCAGGCGTCCTCAAACTACGGCCCGAGGGCCACAGACGGGCCTCCTGGCACATTTATCCGTCCCTCCGGGTGTTTTTGCAGCCACTGCCTGTCCTGCTTAGCAGGCGACTTGTCACAGGCCCGCAGTGCGCACTCTCCAACGGTCTGAGGGGCAGTGAACTGGCCCCCCGTTTAAAAAGTTTGAGGACCCCTGATCTAAATGCTCCTCATTTCTACAGACCTGAGAACAATTTTAATGCTCACGATTGCATGAGTCTATACAGTTTGGCAAGATACATTGGTTATCCTACTTAATTCACAACCCCACTCCTACGTAGCTCAGAGCACTGCATTTGTAGTTTGTTGCCTCGTTTGTAAATGTCTCCAAAGAGTTAGGTTCCCACGTATCTGTGGGTTGAAAATGTTTTCGTGTCCCAGTGAGCAAATCTGTGCCAGATCACAAGCTTCCTGAGGTCTGGCTCACTCCTCTGCTATTTCCCACATTCTGGAGTTTGTAGAATGTATGTACGCTCACCCCAGCGAACGTGGACCGACAGTGACCCACTCCGGTCTCCCTCCCAGCATCAAGTCCCAAGATCACGGCCCTTCATGGTGAGTGTGGTTCTCAGGTTGTCTCTCTGGCACATATTATAGGCATATTTTAACCCTATTTAAAATGTAGTTTTAGAATCGAAAACTGTCTTTTTAAATCTAAACCAGTCTAGTCTTTGTATCTCAGAGTCCAGCACATGCTTGAAATACTGAGATCCTTGCAAGAGCTGAGGGGTCGACTCACTTGAACCACCCAATAGAATGAGCTCCACTGCCTCAAAAACCAAAAAAAAAAAACCCCACAAAATCCAAGGTTCTTACCGATAGCTCACACTCTAAAAGTCCCAATGTACAGTCACCGATCCACTACAATTTCTCCGTTTGGGGTAGATAAGCCCAAAACCCTTTCATTCACCCAGCGTGGCCTATGGACCCATCATCTGCCAGGCTGAGTGGACACGAGGGACTGCCAACCTTCCTCTGCCCCAGAGCTGCAAAGCTGCTCTCTCGCCTGCTCCGCGTCCAGTTGACAGGGATTACAGAAAACAAACACAAACTGCCATTCAGCTACGGCCAAACGCGGGCGAGGCTGCCCAGAGCTTGCTTCTGTCCCGACTTGACAAGGCTCCTTCATAGTCCAACAAAGGAGACTGTGACACTCTCGGACGCAGATGCAAGCTGGTGATGTCTCCGATTCAGAGAGCTCTGATCCCACCCTGGGGTCGAGGGGGTCAGGTGGGACTAGCTCAATAGACGACTGAGGCAAAGCGGTGTGGCTTGCAGGCTCTCGGAGGAAAGCAGCGAGGAGGGAGAGGCAATGACGTCCCCGTCTCTGTCCTCAGTGAGTGTCTGCAACAATCAGCTCTCCCGTGTGCGGGAGGACAGAGCACCCCTGCGACTGCCTTCTTCCATTCTCAGGCTCGGTTTCGCGAGTGTAGGGAAATGCCTTCCGTGCAATCGGTCCTTCCTAATTCACTCCCTCGGCTCCACCTGTGGAAGCTCAAAAAAGGCCCAGGCAGCAACGCTCTCTTAATTCAGGTGATCGTCCTCAGTGGTCCCAGCCTCCTGTCTCCACTTCCCCCTGACTTTCCTTCTGTGCGGCTTGGGTTCACCTCTGCCCACCTGCTGCTGCTGTTCTCTCGTTGAGCATGGTCTTCACCTTCAGCTTTCCTGTCCTGGTCACAATTTCCTGTTAGGCGGCTCATCACTCTGGCCTGACTCAGCATTCCAGCCATGAAAGATGGGCAGAGAGAACTACACACCAGGGCAGGGACGGGGTGAGCACAGGGTGGAAATGGGAAGGGACAGGAGAACACTGTCACCTGCTGGGGAGCCGGGGCTTGGAGCTGAGCTGGAAGATGCAGCTTCAGGTCAGGAACCGGGCCCCAGTCACCTCTGGGTCCCCAGCACTTGAAGCACAGGTACCTGGTACGTGGCAACAGTAGGTGCTCAATACATGCTCATTAAATTGGAGGCCATTCTATTACTTGAGCATGTTTTAAAAAAAAAAAAAATTGCTGGGTGCCAGGTGGCAGATGCAGGGGGAGGGCTCTGGTGGAGGCTGCTACTGAAAGCCTGTCACGACTCCCCGGGACGAACCACACAACCAAGCCCAGGAGAGATCCTCTCCCTGCACATCACGGGGGTCCGGTCGCGCTGGTGCTAACTCAGTGTGCAGGTGGTGGCGCCTGCCTGCGTTTTCTCCCACTGCTCATGCTCGGCTCTCCTTGGAGACGTGGGTATTTGATCTGTCCCTTTCTGTTTAAAGAAGCCGGCTGCTGGTGCATGCTAATGATCCCACGTTCATGAACATCACGATCACGCTGGTGAAAGGGAGGGGCAATGACTCAGTGCGGCACGCTTGGAACCCCAGTGGGAAACGGCCACAGCCCAGGAGGAGGATCAGGGGTCCAGGAGACGCCTCTCCCACCGTGCCCAGGTGCACCCGCTGGGGACGGCTCCGCTCCCGCCGGCCCTGCGCGCCCCAGTGCAGTTCCGGCATCCACAGCGAAGGACTCGCTCTCCCACCAGACTGTGACTGGGTGGAAGGACGGAGTGCCCTCATCACCTCCCAACCCACCTGCTGACTCAGAGCACAGTGGGATGCAGACATCTGCAAAGACCGTCTAAATGTCCACCCACCGCCCTGGAATGTTCTGCGAAGGCTTCAGTCCAAGTGCGACCAGTCCAGGGCCCTTTTCTTCTAATAAGAGAACCGCACGCTCGGGTGGGCTGCAGCCTGGACAAGATCTCTACGGAACTCCCCCCCGACCCGCTGACGTGCAGAAGGGGCTGCGCTGGGAAATGTTTGAGAGCCAGTTCTCAGTCCAGAGCAGGAGAAAAAGCGCTGACTTACAGCTTTGCCAATTTCCACAGTGTAAACATTCCCACCTCGGTGGATGTCAGTATGAGATCACCTAATGAGAAGTTGGAAGCGATGTGCTACAGCGCACCATTATGTAGCATTTCTGCCATACACATACAACAGTTATAAATAACCTCAGAGCACAGACAATAGCAACATACAGTTTTGAGTATTTGTTACTTTTGTTCCATTACACAACTTATCACACCTTCGTGATGGCGACTTGGTTTTGCGAGCTAACGCGTTTCTGCCTTTTGCTTAAGCTCCAGGCAGCAGGCATCCTGGCACACTTGCCCTTCCTTCCTCTCTCTTCCCCCAGAGTCTGGCTGAAGACATTCCCTTTCTGAAGCCTCCCTTGACTCGTCCGGCCTATAACAACTTCTTTTTCTCTCTGAAATCCTCTAGTACTTAAGTCTACACTACATTATTTAGGAATTAGCTACACAATCTTATGTCTTCTCAGGTGTGTTATACCGGTTTCGTGGCTGAGGCTAGATGAGTACTCAACACGCAGGTTTCGGTTCGTTAAATAATTATAACGCGGAAACAGTGAAATGCAGTAAACCCACCTGGGTCCTCCCACTCAGAGCAGGCCCGGCACAGGGGCTCGCTGCAGCCCCAGGGCTGTCACCTCTCTCCTTCATTCAACCACCCAGAGGGGAGCCCTGTTTCGGAGCCAGGGCAGTGCTGGCGACCGGCTCCATGGAGCCCGCCCCTCGTCAGACACTGCTGCCCCAGGACTTGTGGCTGCGGGGACGTGAGCACTGCACGGGAGAGACCGTCGGGGATGCACAGGGAAGTGGCTCCAGTGATAAGGAGCAACCATGAGTTTTACAAGCCATGAAGGAAGTGTTTTAACGAGACTGAGCAGGACTTCAGATTAAGAAACCCGATCCTTTAATAAAACGCTAACCATCGCCCGTGCGACGCACCTGCCAGAGTGGAAGCTCTGCTTTACTCTCTGCACGTGGCAGGCCCTGCCTTGAGTTCCAAGAAAATGATGATGGGCCTCACACACACGTCACTCTGATGCAGACGACACGAAAGAGGGCCCCCACCTCCACACGTCCACCGGTAACTCTCCGATCCAGCCAGGTCTCGGCGGGCGGGCGCGATCATGCATCCAGTATGGAAATCACCTCCAAGGACGGTGCTCGGCCAGAAACAGGAACCCTCTAAACAAAAGCTTCACGTTCCATTTTTTATTAGCGTTGGATTTACACAGCTCCCTTCTTCCCACCAAGAAATCGCTACTCGCCGAAGCGACACACGTGAAGGTTCTACGTACAAAACACCAGATGATCGGCTGTCGTGTTTGCTCGGAGCACTCGAAACTGAGACATCGCTGTGGAGTGCCTGCTCAAGGACGCTCCTGAAGGACTGGGAAGTGGTGGACTCTCAGGACAGAAAGTGGTATACGTGTCAAATCCAGACCTGGGGGGACACCTTACCGTGACACACCCCCTCCCACTAGGACTACAGAATGCACGTGCGCTTGTTCTCGTTCCAAGGCGGTGAGGCCTAGTGGTCTGGACTTTGACCAAAGTTAGGGTGACCAGCTTGGCCTGGTTTGCTGGGACTGTCACGATTTTAAAGCGGACAGTCTCACATGCTTAGCTGGAGGCAGACTGGGAAGGTTGGGCGCCCCAAACCATTACCAGGCGAAAAGGTTACCACAGTGATGTGTTAACATGTGTCTCCTTGCCTCCTGGTCAGTTCAAAACATTATCTGTCTTGCCTGAGATCTTCAATCCTGCTGTTTTTAACAGAATTTGTTACGTTCAGCCCCCTGCCTGTCTGATGCCACGCCAACATCTCCCTCCATTCGCGCATGAGCACAAGGTTTGCGCTTTACCATCTCTGCATACTCAATCGTACTTTTTTCCTATCCTACATATCTGAGACAGGTCCCTGTTATTTCGTTAGACACTAACAGCAGCGACCTCATCAAGTCCAGAGAGTCGACGTGCTCTCGTCGGCGGCTGGCGCGTGGCAGGCGCCGAGCAGCCCTGTCTACCCATGATGGTTCTGAAGCCGCGAGAGACTTTCAAGGTCATCCGGAGAGTTCCTCCACGCACACGGGTGGTTTGAAGAACACGCTGCGAATCTCCCCCGGAACGGTCAACCCCAATCTACGCAGAATTCCCAGGGGAGGAAACACGCGTGTGCTGAGGTTCCTTGCTCCATCCTGGACGACTCTAGCATCGGGGATCTCGGCGTGCGTCTCTGGTGGCTTCCTCCAGATGCCTGCTGCGGCTTTCTGAGGTTCTAACAATGCTGCGAGTCCCTCTTCCATGTGACGTCCTTCAAACGCATGGACACAGCTGTGACATCTCTGTGGCCATCCCCACAGCCCCCAGCACCTGGTCCCAAGTCCCACTGTGTTCCTGGTCACCCCATCCGCATACCCTGCGGGTTCCCAGAGCTCCCTGTCAGAGCATGCTCGACCCCATCCGTCAGCGTGGCCGTCGGGCTCACTGGGGAACAGCTGCAAGACACCTTCCTTCCTGTTTCCAGAGCACCCAGAGCCAAGCCCCAGGTAGGCGGATGGAGTCCCCAGGTGGTCAGGCCAGGACTGCAGCTCCAGATGCACATAACCGTGGCACCCGGGCAGGGTCCCCGCCTCCACCGCCCCAGCATGGCACGTCCATGTCAAATCCACCCCACAACAGCACGAAAACTATAAAGGGAGCCATGAGTATGTTCAAGAATAACTGCTCCACTCACTGCCTTCCACACCATGTCACTATATATTCCGGGATGGAAGAGGGGGATAGCATATATTCTACCACAGCATGATGGAACACTGGCTACCGAAGCGTTTCTAGGATTTTTTTGTCCCCCAAACAAACTGTGGAAGTGAAGAGTATTTTTAATCTAACATCTTCCCTCCTTTCTGGGGAGGGGAGGGCAGGACTGGATAAGGGAAGCCTCGGAGTGTTTGAAAATGCCTCAGATTCCATCTAGGCCCAGGATAAACTGAAATAGAGGGAAATGTGAAAATACTTTTTGCCATTAATATGCCCTTTGCTTTGTAGCTTGTTTTTAGGAAACCTATTTCCCCCTTACTTCAAATTGTGCTATTTAAATTCTATTTGCAGTATAGAAACACAAACCCATAGTCTAAGGCCTCGGTCTTCCAATGTTTTTGATTCTTTTAGAAAAAAATTAAATATGTGCCACTAGCGTTTGCAAATTTTACAACTTTAAAAGTCATATTTAATTTATTTTATCTTCTCCAGGTAGACTGATATGCTATGATAAAATATAAATAGGAGTTCAAAGGCTCTCTTTGTATACCCCAGTGGCCTGTCTTGTTCGCCTCCTGGGAACACCCACCCCCCTTTGAACACCACACACAAACGTCTTACAAAGTTACAAGACACCAAAGTCAAACTTACAACCTCATTTGAAAGCTGTAACTTAAGTCACAAGCGAAATTTAATGCTTCCAAAAACAAACAGGCCCCTTGGCGGAGAATTAATTTATTTATAAACCATATTAATGGCTAAGACAACTCCCTTTAAGCCAAGCATCCACTCACACAATTCAGGATCACATCTGTGTTCCCAAACTTGCTGTCCCTTTAGTGTGTGCGCCCATCTGAAATTTGGCGTGGGCAAACTCCCACTTAAAACATAATGACCAGGGGTCACAGATTCGCAGAAGAATATACATACACACACACACACACACACACATTTAAGATGTAGAAATGAACTGCTACTCAAAACAAACAAGGCGTGCTATAACATAGTTCTATGCCTCTTTTTAAAAACTTACAAATCCAGCGTCCTTCCTCACACTATCCTTTGACCGAATCAGCCTCATAAGATGGGACCATTCGGACATTCAATACGCTTCTGACCACAGGCATTTCAACCGCACGGCCCGTGAAATTACCTGATGCATTGAACCAGTAACACACTGACGCAATCGCCAGCTCTCAGTCCCCTGCCCTGTTCCCTCCCCCGAGCAAACAAAAAGGCGTTGGCAGACAGGGCCAATTTTGTAGCAAGCATCGCGTGGAAAAGCCCAGCAAAGTAAAAGCCCAATGCTGAATAAAACCATTTCACTAGGAATGGGGCCAGAGTGTGACAGTGGCTGCGGGGAGAAAACATTCCCTCTGACTGAGCTGAGCAGACGTCTTCCCTGAGACTTCAGGACTTAAAAGTCCAGGAGTGCCTGGAACAACAGAACAGACTGCCTCGGTGACCGGACTTCCTCTCGTACGTTTTTGTTTTTTTTTTTTTAATGCAAAGCAAAAAGAGAAAGAATAGACTTGTTACCCTCATTTTGGCCAAACAGAGAGCTTGTCAGTAGGACAGAACAAATAGTGCCCTGCAGGTGGGCAATGCCCACTCCTGATTGGTCACGGGTGTCCCTCTCCTGTCACCCGTTAGGCCTTTCTCCAGGTTTGAAGGGCAAAGAGTTTTACTCGACATTTCCTAAGCAGATTGCTCTGGGGGTTAGCCAAAGCAGTTCTGAAGACAGTGTATTTCAAGAGATGATATAAACGCCAGTTGAACATACTGCACACAAAGAAGACAGGTGGCAAAAATGTACGGGTCTTTCTCTGGAGCTTTCTGGAGCTTTCTCAAAGCTCCACCCTGCAGCAGCCGGCCTTCTTGCGTGGTGGCCGCTGCTGGGCTGAGCAGGGCTGCTGCCTCTAGGTGAGGTTTCTGCACAGCGTCTGCACAGTTGGTCATCTTCTTCCATGGCCACTGTCACCAGCCCCACTTCAGTCATTTGAACTCCTGACTTTTCAGAGGTAGGAAAAAGGATGGCTCGGCTTGGTCCATGGATAAAAGGCATTAGCAGCAGAAAAGAGGGAGAGGAGACAGAAATAAATACGACATTAACACGTGCCACCTCTCCATGACCTGGACTTCACTTTGTGCTTCACTGACACAGTGGAAGAAGCAAAGACTTAGAAAGCAGAGTGCATGTGCTTCCTGGGGCTGCCGTGACAAAGTGTCACAGACTGGGGACCTCCAACAGTGGAAGCCTGTTGTCTCACAGTTCTGGAGTCCAGATGTCTAAGATCGAGCTGTCAGCAGAGTTGATTCCCTCTCTCCTGGCTTTTGGGGGCCTTCAGGTCCTCAGGTGTTGCTTGGCCTGTAGGCGACATCCTCCTTGTGTCTTCACCGCGTCTTCCTCCCGCAGGTCTTTCTCTGTGTCTACACGTCTCCTTTTTGTAAGGACACAGTCACATTGGATTGGGGCCCACCCTAAGGACCTCATCTTAAGTTGATCACCTGCAAAGACCCTACTTTCGAGCAAGGCCACACACACAGGCATGGGGTCAGGACTTCAGTCTCTTCTTGGAGTGTGGGCAGGGGACACCATTCAGCCCCTAACAATGTCTGGTTCTCACGTCCGTTCTCCCCTCTCAGTTCCACTCCACCAAACTACTGCAATACTTGTGATGAGAGTCGACTACGTCAGCTCAGTCCAGCGGGGGCACAGCCTGAAACATCTCCTCTGTCACCCCCAGGTCCCACCCAGCCTGGAAGAGGCAGTCAATTGATAAAAGGTTTTGAGTGAATTTCACACTTTATTTCACAAAGGGCTCACTTTACATTTTCTACTCCCTTCCTTAAGCCATTCCCTATTTCATCCTTTTTTACTGTTTGGGTTTTATATTTTTTTCCAGTTTATAAAACACGTGTTCATTGTGTAAAATACAAGACATTCAGAGACATCTCTAATTACAATTCCTAAAAATAGCACTCTGATAAACTTACTCCTGGTCTATATTTATAAAATTGGTACTAGAGTGTACCGAGGGTTTTGCATCACACTATTTTTACTTAACATCATACTTGGGATACAACACGGTTCACACCCCAATGACCCAGTGGGGTATCTTTCTATAGAAGATTATGTGTGAGCAGATGTTTTCGCCAAAAAAAAAAATTAACAGCTTCTCAAGGCACATTTTGAGAAACGTTGCTCAGGGCGGAAGAAAAATAAAGTACTTGGGATTTCTGAGGGATGAACACAGGAGGTCGCCGCCGGGCGCCACCTCGTGCACATGCACCCTCCTCCAGGCCCACGCGCTGCTTCTCAGCACCCTGGCAACGCCAACAAGCACGCTTTCCTCCGACTGGGCCACCTTTTCCTCCTCTTGCCAACGTGTCCCAGCTCCCTCTCGTTCCCTAACACCAGGCTCGGCTGCTGCAGGGCACATGGCTGCACTCGAGGGCTCTCTCCCTGTGCTTCTGTGCACGCCTGGCCCCGTTGCTGCCCACGGCCTGGCTGTGCCGTGGCCCCACCAAGGCAGCGGCTACACCCCCATGTCTCTGCTCCAAGCATCAGCCTCCCCGGAATGAACTCAGAAACAGGTTTGTCCAACGCCCGACCAGCGGTGACAGGCATTGTGCGGGGTCGCCCGGGGCTGAGACAGCAAATAATCAGCACGTGCGGGTTTGATCCCAGCAGATGTTTGCTTAACAGCGTCCGTCGGTGCTAGGATAAAGTCCTGCATGGCAGGCTGTATTGGCTTGTTTCAAAATGTAGGAGAATCTCGGCTCTCCCACTCACTGCTTTGGCCTTAGACAAGTCATCGGACCTCGCTGAGCCTCAGTTGACCGGCCTGCAAGATGGGGACTTGCCTGCTCCTGGCGTGGTTGCGTGGGGAAGGCAGGTGGTGGCTATAAAAGGTTCAGCACGTCTCGCCTGGTAGACACCTGGTATGTAGTCAACACTTGACGGATTGTGGCAGGTGTAACGATAAGAGCCGAAAATAGCTGCCTATTATGACTTCTCTTTTCATTTCTCCGTAGCCCTGTGGAGTGTCGCCTCAGAGGCTTGAGAGCTTGCCATTTACTACGACCACCAGCCGGACCCTGGCCTCACCTCAGGAGCCTGGGCTGGGCTGGGTCGTGCAGACGTGACAGGCTCTGTGCTTTGGGTACCTGGCTTAGCCCTACCCCTCCTGTGTGGCCCTGGGCAAGTCTCTGAGACTCTCTGTGCCGAAGCTCTCAAAACAGTGCCTGGAACAGTAAGTGCTCAGTAAGTATGAGCTGGTAAAGGTCTGTAGAATAAAGGGACGGAACTGGGAGGCCTGATTCCTCTTAGCCTGCACGTGCCGTGATTCTTTCATTTTCCCCCCATCTACCATTCTGGCATCATTTAAATACAGACACCTAAGTTCTTTGACTCGATAAAGAATTTTAAGCATGACCTAAATCAAAGCAATTTCAAGATTGCTTCTGCTGCATTCCATTTGGTATGCTGGCTTGCTAGTCCAGTATGTTTGTTTGTTTTCTTTTTTTTAATACTATCCAAAAAGCCTTACTAAGTGAAAAGAAAATGGAACAAGGTTTGTTTTGCCCAAATATGGCACAGACGGCATGGTTTTGTTCTGTTAGTAATGACCGGTGTGTCACACGGCAGGTAGGACTCGTTTTGTAAGATTACGGTGAGATCTTTAGGAAACCTGCTGCAAGCCTGGGGGCAGGACGGTGGCTGCCGGGCTCCCCACCGGTTCCCTAGCGCCGGACACAGTGCCTGGCACTTACAGGGTGCTCAGTAACACTCGTTGAATAAGTCACCAAGGCCAGGCGCGGTGGCTCACGCCTGTAATCCTAGCACTCCGGGAGGCCAAGGCGGGAGGATCGCTTGAGTTCAGGAGTTCGAAACCAGCCTGAGCAAGAGCGAGACCCCATCTCTACTATAAATAGAAAGAAATTAATTGGCCAACTAATATATATAGAAAAAATTAGCTGGGCATGGTGGCGCATGCCTGTAGTCCCAGCTACTTGGGAGGCGAGGCAGCAAGATTGCTTGAGCCCAGGAGATTGAGGTTGCTGTGAGCTAGGCTGACAACACGGCACTCACTCTAGCCTGGGCAACAGAGTGAGACTCAAAAAAAAAAAAAGAATAAGTCACCAAGAATTTACTCAGAGAAAGATCTTTGTCGCTTGATTCACTGGTGGCCTTCTGGTCTCATGGACCTAGTTATGGATTCTGCGTCATCACCCGGGGTCTACGAGGAGATACCCCCCTCAGGCCCAGGAAATAAAATAAATAAGATTGCTGTTTGTCCATTCCTAAGGCACTCGACTGAACCGGCACGTGTGGACACCAAGGAACCACCCGCCCGCCCCAGCGGAGCCGTCACATGGAGTGGCTCCAAGGGAAGTCGGGCTGGGTTGGCCTCTTCCAGTCGTGGAGCAGGAGAGGTAAAAGGCACCAGCAAGTGACGGATGTTTGGAGAGGAAAAGGCTGTTCCTACAGACGCTCTGTGCCCCTGCTCAGTCCGGGGCGAAGGGCTCCACCTTTGGATCAGAATCATGGCCCCACAGGTGGCACGAGCCATAGGACTTGTCGGGGGTCTTTCGAGTCCCTTTCAATCTTTTACTTACCAGAGCCACAGTAGGGAAGTGTCACTGAAGGGAAACAGTGCCAACCTCAGGCGATCCCGCTAATGTCAATTGCCAGCCAGTCGTCGGGCCTGTCCTCTGGGACGGCCACCGCCGCCCAGACTGGTGAGGACGCGTCTTTGCTCCTTCGAAGAGGATGCCCAGATCTGGGCCGCGGCTGCCTAGCGGAGGCCGTGGGCAGGTCCCGTCCAGCTGTACATTTTGGCCGGCTCAAAGACGCCAATCAAGGGGGCAGGACTGGGGGGTGTGGGGGACAGTCTAACAGACCCTTTTATCTGACATCTTGGAGGCAACTACTGTGACAAGTGAAGGAGTCCAGACCTGTCTGGCAGGGACGGCGCAGCTCAGCTTAGACTGGATCGAGCACGCGCCGGCCTGCTGTCACTCAGGCTGGGAGGAGAGACGCAGAGGAAGCCGCTGGCTGCAGAGGGAACCGGGCTTGCTGTCCCTCTCGAGAAATGCCACCGCCACCCCCTCCTTCAGGGATCACAGCTTTCTTGCCAACAGCCGCCCAGACCTGCCTTGCATTTTCATTCTACGGGGGTCACCAGCAGTGGCCTCAGGACAGCCACAGTCCTACTTCATTCCTGCTCCTGATTCCGCTCAGAAACAGACCCCTGAGGGGAGGTGACTCCCTCACACGCTCCTCAGCGCACGAGCTGCACCGCCCTGCGAGGAGCCGGGTCCCTGGAGGGGAGTGCACCTGCGTGGCTGGCTCCCGGGGTGGCCGAGCGCCTCTGAGGGTCTCCCGGCCAAAGGGATCATGCACAGCCTCCCCTGACAGGCAAGTCTGGGGGAATCTAGGGTCAGGTGTTGGCTGACTCCTAGTGGTGCCAACAGCAGGGGTGCCTGCTGGTCCTGGGGAGGGCACCTGTCCAGCCACGGCTGGGTCCCTCCACTCCCTGTCAGGGGGCACCGCCGGCATGTGCAGCCCAGAGCAGGAGGATGCCCCTGGCCACAGAGGCCCTGGCAGTGAGATTTCTCCCTGGCACAGGGGGCGACCTCAAGCGTGGTTTTCGTAGGGGCCCACATGGGAGTGCAGGGTGGCTGAGTCTCTGTGGTCCAAGTGGCCTCCTTGGAGCACTGGGACAGGAGGTCCAGGACAAAGCCCTGCACAGGCTGTAGTGGCATTGGCTGCACAGGGCCCGAGTGCCCGTGTCCCGGTGCTGTGGGTCCTCCTTGGCTCCCTCCTTGGGCTTCCCGAGGGTCGGCCCAGGCACCTTGGCCCACTACCCCGCTTCCACCCCAGCTCTGCCCTCGCCCCAAGCCGGGAAACCCCTGCCGCCACATCCTTTGTGAGTGTGGGCAGACCCTGGGGGCTCTCAGGTGGTCCCGGAGGCAGCTAGGCTGCTAGAGGGGGGCTGGTTCCCTGTTCATTTCCTGCCACGCGCCCCCTCCCCTCTCCCCATGACTCCAGCCAGGGCTGCAGCGCCTCCTCGCCCAGGTGGCTGCCCGGCATTCATTAACTCAACTTGGATGGGTTAGGGACACTAATTCCCCCTGCAGACCCTGCCCAGCAGCACCAAGAGGGTGGGTGCACCTCACAGGGGCCCCAGCCTCCCTGGGGGCCACTCTCACAGAACCCTGGGGCCTGTGACTGAGCCTGGCCAAGCTGACAGGCACTACGAGGCTGCCACCCATGTCCTCCCCCACTGCTCAGAGAGTCAGAACGCTGGTGGGCAGTGTGGGCAGTGTGCAGAGCCAGGTTCATTTGACACAAACGTTTGACCCACAGAATTTACACACTGGTGACCTGAGAATGAAAGCGCTAGACTGTCACCCCCAGCAGCCGCCTGGGCCTGCCTTCCGTCTCGAGGAGCCTAGAGGATAGACCGTCAGACTGTACCACCTCACAAGAGTCCCCTAGGCAAAGCAGGGAGAAAAATCATTGTAAAAATAAAGATTGCTTTGTCTTACAATTTACTGCATTATTGGAGACGTAACGTGCAAGAGGTACTTGTTGATAAGGGGGAGGAAGCCCGAGTCCAGGCCTCGCCCGGCAGCCCCCTGGCCGCTCCAAGGCCGGCAGGAAAGGAGCCAGCCTGCCGGCATGTGGGGTCAGAGGGCACACGCGGGCAGGCGCGTAAAAGCAGAGCCGGGCGCCACCGCGCGTGGGAGACTCGGCAGCACCAGCTCGGCGCATCCCACTGTACAAGTTGGGCACCCAGGGCTGTTTCTGGGCCACCAGCTTCACCTTCTTAGGGCTTCAGACCTGCTGTGACACCTGGGTCACAGAGCACAAGCACTCGAACAGAGTCACCACCAAACAGTCACCACCAGGACCCGCACCTCCGCCCAGAGGAGGGGCGGAGACACCCAGCCCGCCCCCAGCCGGGAGACAGATGGCTCTCAGCAGCCAGCCCCAGGCTCGGGCTCGGGCTCGGGCTGGGTGGAGAATCCGCTTTTCTCAGGAGAATAGACCTGACTCCCAGGAACGGGGCCTGGCTACGCACAGTTTCCTCCCTTCTCCTCCTGCTCCCGAAGCAAGCGTCACCACGCCCTGATGTTCCTTCCAGATGGGATCGCAGACCAACTTTGCCAGGCCTGCTGGCCACTGCCCAGCCCTTCTCAGGTGACAAATCTGCAGTGACTTGAACATCTGGACGTACGGTACAAACGCAGATACCACTACAGCGGACTCCACGTCTGCTCCAGGGCAGGGCACCAGCCGTGGTCGTGTGAGTGATGTGCACACCCTGTTCCCCCCCCTTGCCTCTCCCAGCCCACCCTACGCACACAGGGCAAATAGCCTGGTGGGGGTGGGGGCTGAAAAGGAAGGTAAACAGCTTCCCCAGAGCCAAAACAAGAATCTCTAAGCCCTCTGTTAGGAAAATATTGGAATTTGGGTCAAATCTATTCCATTCCCTTTATTTAGTTGAGCTTTTACAGTTCCCTCCCCAAGTAACAAACCGTGGTGGGGAGACAGACAAGACCCCCTTGCCCACCTTCCCCACGCCCCTCCTCAATAGACACACGTCCCGATCTTCACCTGTAATCTGACGTGCTGTGAATGGCTCGTACGTCACTCTTTCATGCAACACCTCGTGCTGCTTTTCCAGCCAGTCATTGTGATCATCCTGTCACTCGGACTCAGAGTTTGTGTGGCTCTCGGGAGGGGACGCAACCTTAAGCCGGAGGGGGAGGTGTTTAATTCTGCCTCCCAGCGCTCCAAATTCTGACTCCCCTCCCCCCTCGACGCCCTGTGGCCTTGCCCATGACAGGAACCACGTGGAGCTGTGCTTCAGACAGCTGTCCAGAACCAGAAGCCTCCTCCCGGTCCAGGAGAACGGGGTGGCGGCATCAGGGAATTGGGAACACGGCAGAGGGCTGGGGGGCGTGTGGAAGGGGTGTCTCTGTTTCTGTTTTGTTCGGTTTCGCCAGCCCTCTCCAGGACCCTGAGGGCACCTTCAGTCCGCCTCACCCCCCCACCCCACCCCCCACCCCGTTTTCA
This sequence comes from Mirza zaza, assembly GCA_008750895.1. Classification (NCBI taxonomy): domain Eukaryota; kingdom Metazoa; phylum Chordata; class Mammalia; order Primates; family Cheirogaleidae; genus Mirza; species Mirza zaza. Next base: position 45,019 of record VSMD01059400.1, read on the forward strand.
TTTTTTAGACCTTGACATTAATAGGTTCTCCTAATCTTTTTGTTTCTTTAAACCCACAATGTCAGGGGGGAAAGAAAAAAAATCAGCCAGTCGTGGCCACCTTTCCCTAGAGATTAACAGGCACATCCTGCACAGTGGAAATGTAATACAATTCTACCCTTCGCCCCCTTTTTCTAACTTTCTTCCTTCTTTTCACCTTAAAGATGACGCTGGCCCACCCTTCCCTCCTGGAGCAGCCCGCTAAGCCAGCCTGACTTGGCCTTCCCTGCCTAAAACCTGGGCAAAGACAAGACAAAGCAACCCCCTAATACCTCCATCTAGATTAAATCACTTTCCAGTTGCTATTCACGAGGCGGGTCCTTGGGAGTCGACTAAAATTCTCTGCTCAGCGGGGCCTGCTGGTACCCAGGCTGTCTTCACTGCGTTTTTGTCTCGTTTGTCACTGGTGTCACTGTGGCCCTTTGCACGAGCGCTTCGCCACGCCAGGGCTGGCGACTGCTTTGAACTCGCTGGGTACGACACCCAGCTCTTAACAAATACGTAATTAAAAATGGACGATGACACAGTTCTGTTGGTAAAAAGCGAGCAGGGTGATGGAGGGGCTGTGTCTCGAGGAAACAATTTTTTCCTGCCTCTTCCTTAGAAAATCAGCTGCAAATGATGAATGCTGCTGATTTCCTAAGCTTAGCATGATTCATATGCCAGAAGACACAATTAAACCCACGAGCAGCTTCCGTCTGAGCTTGGAGGGAGAGGAGGAGAGTTAAGGCGCACGGAAGCTGGGTCGCCGTCTCCCATGCACGCTGCCGGCTTGCCACAAACCGTCACCTGCGGGTGGTCGGTGGCCCGGCAGAGCTTCCAGAATATTCTGTCTTGTCACATGTCTTTGGTTGTTATGAAACAACTCAGGCTGTGAGGAACTCTGTCAATTACCTAGAGCAAGTATCGCAAAGAGAAAAAGAGAACAGCTCTGCTACCTAACACCTCCTGGGAGACCACAAATGGAGAATCTGGAGAGGGTGGACGCGGTCCTGAATGTGGACAGACGCGTGGCAATGCGTGAGCCATCCCAGGATGGCTCAGCCTCCCCTTCTTCTACCACGTTCTCCGCTTCCAGGAGCCAGGACTGCTCTTCTAGAGGGAGAAATCCTCCCTTCCCCTCCACATCGTGCTGAAATGTCTCTGCTACAGCCAGACCCACGGCAGCTTTCCTCCTCCGGGACAGATCACCGTGGGAGGCCCTGGAGGGAGGTGCTTCTGGGTCTTTCAGTAAAGCTAGACCGCTCACCCTTCACATCGGACGCGCTGAGACACCGGTTGTCTTGGGCGGGTAATTACTGAGTTTCATTTGGAGCTCGTTCTAAATAATTCAATTTGTGATGGGTAAAAGTCCACCTTGCTTTATGAATCTGTTACACACCTCAATTTCCACCAGAGACGAGCTGGCTAAAACATCCTCGGAAAAATATCTACGTGGATCCTGACATCGTCTTAGTGTGTCTCTACCACCAACCAAAACCAAATTACAGTACTCTCAGGAACTCCGACCCCGAATCTCATTTCCTACTTCCTAACTCCACGTGAGAAGCCCGATTCTTAACCATCTGCTGGAAATTTGGATAGGGGTTGCGACTGGAAATGTATAGGATTTCACATTGCAAACTGACGGGATTTTAGAACCTCTATAGGTGCATGAAAATGATCACATATATGCAGTTTTCAATGAAAAGCGCAATCAGCACTGCTTTGTTAAATTTAAATTCTGCTGAAACACAAACCTACTGCTGGAGGGTAAAAAGACGGTTAAAATGATAAGGTAAATCTCAGTCAACTATCTCCTTTCCCTCAATTATTCAAACTCCTCTCTCTTCCAATAGCTACGGCTCCCATTCCAGGCCATCTCCCACTGTCTCTGCTCTGTTCTGACACATTTTCCCTTTTTCTATACCCCTGAAGAGGCTACACGCTAGGAGACGAATGTTCAAGTACATGACAAGGAAAAGTACCTCACATAGTACTGGACTGCATTGGTGGCTGTACCCAACAGGCCACAGACAGGTGGAGTAAAGATACTGTTTTACAATTATAACTCAGCTTCATAATCTTACGAAAATTGTCAAGACATTTATGTAAAGCATTCTAATATAAGATACAGTAGGTCTTACACTCAAGCCACGTAAGAAACAGTATCAGAAATATTTGCAACTTCTGAGTTGGTGAAAGAAATCATGAAGAACAATGTCATTTTTTCCCCCACAAGTATTTTGAAATTTAACCAATAAGAACTGATGAGATCAGCAGTAACCCATTTGGATAATTGTACACAGCTTGTATTTTGACTGAAATTCAAATTTGATTGCTTTATTTAAACGGCATCAAAAAGATATTAATAATTTTGGGCCGGGCGTGGTGGCTCACACCTGTAATCCTAGCACTCTGGGAGGCCGAGGCGGGAGGATTGCTTGAGGTCTGGAGTTCAAGACCAGCCTGAGCAACAGCAAGACCCCCATCTCTACAAAAACTACAAAAATTGGCTGGGTGTGGTGGCACACACCTGTAGTCCCAGCTACTGGGGAGGCTGAGGCAGGAGAATCACTTGAGCCAGGAGTTTGAGGTTGCTGTGAGCTAGGCTGACGCCACAGCCTTTTAGCCCAGGTACAGAATGAGACTCCGTCCCCCCACAAAAAAAAAGATTGATAATTTTATATTCTTGGCATAATCTAAATCTAAGGTAGCTGAGAGTTTTTTAATTACTTAATTTGAAAGAGCTCATATTTTGAAATCTAATCATACCCATATATATGATTGCTAATGATACACTGTGTCCTCTACTTTTGAGAGCAGGTATAGACTAAAGATTAATCATCAGCAACAACAAAACACATCTCTAAAACATCAGAATACACTGATCTCATTTTTTTTTTCTCTTTTTGTAGTTTGAGGCACCATCTATTTGAAAATAATCCTTGAACCAATAGTGGCTGAGAAACAGGCACCTCTGCCTGGGCTGTTTTTATAGGAATGGGTACCTGGACATACAGGAACCGCTTGCTTTGTCACTCTAGGATGTCACTCTAGGAATAACAACTATAGCTATTCTTCTCTGGGTTTAGAAATAACAGGACACTCTGTTGGAAATGGCGGTGGGAGGATTGAGGAGAGAAGAAAGGCAGGGAGAGACATATTTCATCTTTTTTAATTGTTGAAACTCAGGCCAGTTGAATTAGTCATGCTTAAAATAGCCTAGCATAATCTAACACACACACACACAAATGAGTGCATAGAAGAGTAGAGATCTGAGTGGGGTTGGTGGATTGCACCAATGGAAATTTTCGGGTTGGAATATTGTACTTCAGCTATGTGAGATGCTACCATGGGGAAACTTGCTGAAGAGAATATGGGATTTTTCTGTATTATTTCGTACAACTGCATGTAAATCCACAATCATCTCAGAATAAAAAGTTGAAGGAAAAAACAAAAACAAGGAAGAGAACAATACAGTATATTGCCATTTCGTTTTCTAAAAAACACATGTATGTATCATGTATGTGTACAGAGATTCACACACATACATGCATAAGAGCCACATATATATATATATATATATATATATATATAATATTTCTGTAAGGATAACAAGAAATCATTAATACTGATCGCTTCTGAGGAGGAAAACTAGAGAAACAGTGACAGAATGCATGCTAACTTTTTACAGTATACCCTCTTTGCCTGCTGGGTTTTGTGCTATTGGCATTACTCATTCAAAAATAATTTTTGAGGAACAAGGACAAAAATAGCCATTTCAAACATAAAACAAGCAAAACCAAAGAAATAGCTTAGCACACAACGCAAGCCCAGCAAACTCCTATCAAGAGCCATAACTCTGATACACACATCCCCAGGGAAGATGCAAATACAGAATTGTGAGTGAGTATCTTACGGCTTGAGATGCAATAGGACAGTCTGCAGTTGATCTTCCTGAAAAGCTGCTTGTTGATCGGCCAGAGCACGAGCGTGCAGAGCTGGATGGTGTTGATGATCAGGCCCGAGGCGATGAACACGTAGCAGAAGACCAGGTGGCACAGGAACTGAGACTTCAGCAATCCAACGAGGTCCATGATGTGCGGTCGCCTTTATTCAAAAATAAATAAATACCCACGGTAGGGTATTTCCAGAAGGAAGAAAGCTCCAGGACTCAGGAAAGCGTCTAAAACACAAACGAATATTAAGCATTAGCAAGAACATGATATGCTTTTATAGTCGAGAAAAAAAATGTTCTTCAAAGACAAACATACACTTGAGGTTAAACTCACCGTACATGAGTTGATTTATTTTTGTTTAGCAAACACTGATATAGTGCTTACTTCCTGCTGGGCACAGTCTAAGCCCTTTACAAATAGTCCTTCCTTTAATTTTCCCAGCACCCTTAAAGGTGGGTACTTTTGTGGCAGATGAGGAAGTTGAGGCCAGGAAGGTGACACGCTCGGCTAGGGTTCTACAGCCTCCCCCAAGGAGCCTCGGCAGAGCCAGCCGGGAGCCACGGCCCCACCCCTGTGGCTGGACTCACAGGACAGGGCCCTGCCTCCTGCGGCCACCATGGCCCGAGTCCCATCTCATCTCCCTCCACTTGCTCTCATCCTTCGGACCCCAGCTTCGCCCTCACTCCCCACAGGACTGCCCCGAACTGCAGCCTGCCCTGGGCAGGAGGGGTGGGGACACGTCTGGGGTGGTCCCCAGTCCCCGAGCCGCCCGCACTAGTAGGGCATCTACCACGCCCCGCTACTGCTCTTGCTGACTTTCCTCCGCTGCTCTGCCAGCCTCCCCAGGACCATGACTACCTTGAAGAGCACCGTCCCCCTAGCACCTTGGAAGCGTCACTGGCACGTGGTGGGAGCTTGATTTTTAAAAAAATATTTGCAGGATGATTTAACGAAGGTAGACAAGGGCTGAACTTCGCGGGTATCGGTACACACACGAATTAACTATGCAGGTAAGAAAACAACCCCCACTGCTCCCTGGCCCGCCACCCCTACGCTCCTGACATCAGAAAGAAACTCTACACATACACACACAGCGACTGCACTCACAGTCCTACATCCGCCTCCCCAGATCCAAAGGGAATAATGAAATGACTTTATGGCTCGCGAAGTAAACGGTTTTCTTTGTGAAAATAGGTGGAAGTGGGAGTTTCAAACACTCTGATGGCACAGCAAGCTGAAGGGTGGCACCCCGGCTGCCCTGGGAGCAAAAGAGCCTCGAGAACGCACCAGGGAGAACTCACACTGCAGGACGAAGGAAGCTCTGGCAGTAAGGGCTGAGGGATCCTAGATTCCTTACACCCTTTATTAATAACGCTAGCAAAAGGAACGACCTGTGTATAGCCATGCGCCGACTTATAAGGTTCAGATTTTCAACTCTACGAGGGCACAAAAGCAGCGTGGACGTGGCGAAGCTCTGTGTACTCCACACGACCATTCTGTTTTTCACGTTCAGTATTCAGTGAATTACGGGAGATATCCAGCACTTCATTATGCAACAGGCTTGACGTTAGATGATTTTACCCAACTGGAGCCCAGTGTAGGTGCTCTGAGCACATTTCAGTCAGGCTAAGCTAAGCTACGGAAGGTGGGTTGAGTGATGCATTTTCCACTTACAGTATTTTCAATTTACGGTGGGTTTATCAGGATGTAACTCCATCATAAAGCAAGGAGCATCTGTAATAGTTTCAGATGTATTATCCCATTTTTAAGGCGCCCATGAATGCCATGAGATGAGTATTATTATCCCACTTTTCAGAATAAGAAACTGAGGCAGGCTTGGCGCAGTGGCTCATGCCTGTAATCCTAGCACTCTGGGAGGTGGAGGCAGGAGGATCGTTTGAGCTCAGGAGTTCGAGACCAGCCTGTGCAAGAGAGAGACCCCGTTTCTACCAAAAATAGAAAAATTTAGGCAGGCATGGTGGTGCATGCCTGTAGTCCCAGCTACTCGGGAGGCTGAGGCAGGAGGATTGCTTGAGCCCAGCAGTTTGAGGTTGCTGTGAGCTAGGCTTATATCACAGCACTCTGGCCAGGGCAACAGAGTGAGACTCTGCCTCAAAAAAAAAAAAAAAAAAAAACTGAGGCAACTGCTAGGTTAGCTGACTTGCCTAAGGCTGCCACATTGGATGCCTGACTTCGGGGCTCAGCCTTAACTCCAAGCTCTTTCTCCTTCCCCTGTTCTGCCCCTGAGGTATGGGGAGAGGTTCTCCCGCACTCAGAACTTCTTTGGCAGAGCAGCCCTGAAGTCACAGCAAGGGCAAAATACAGTGTAGCCCCTCGTGAAGTTCATGACCACAAATTATGCTCAGAGAGGTAAAATGGAACTCGCTCCTGTGTCATCCGGGTGGTTCCGAAGATGGTCCCAGGCATGAGGACAGTCAGAGGGAGGCAGGTTCCCACTGGTGCATGTGGAAGGCAGGTGCACGTCTGTGAGATTCCTACGCATTTCTGATAGGAGAGGAATGGGACCCCTTGGCCCGTTTACCTGAAATCAGCTGAGCTTAGCTGAGACACCCCATTCTTCAGGCCCCAGAAGGGCCACTCTCTGGCACCCATGCAGGGCCTGCAGGTCTGAATCACATCTCTGGCCTTCCCCACACGGCATTTCCATGGACATTTCCAAGTAGTAAAACTCCTTGCTATGTTTCCCTGAAAATAAGACCTACTCATAAAATAAGCCCTAGCAGGATTTCTAAGCATTTGTGCAATAGAAGCCCTACCCCGAAAATAAGACCTAGTGACGGATGTGGCTTCGCAGCGTAACTGCACAACCTATGCATTTTGTCACGGAGTGGTAAAGAAAATGAGCAGCCCTTCTCATCTGCCCCATGAGAGCTCTATTGCTCGACATGAGAGATTGGGGCCAATGGTTGTAAAGGAAATAGAGTCGCAAGAAATTCAGGATGGAATTCGGGGTTAGGAGAGTGATGATGATGTTCTAGAAGACGACGACTTAATTATATTTGAATAAAGGTAGACTGTTGCACTGTACTTAAAAATAATAACACATCCCCTGAAAATAAGCCCTAGGATGTCTTCTTGAGGAAAAATAAATATAAGACTCTGTCTTATTTTCGGGGAAACACGGCAAGGAGTTTTACAACCTGGAAATGTCCATGGAAATGCCGTGTACTTAGTTCCGACACCCCCAGTCTCCCATAAGGAACAGGCATTAAGCTGGCAGCTCACCCTCCACGCACTGGACTCGAGGAGCCACACAAAGAGGAGTGATTTGCACTGGTTTACAGCTTGGTAGCAGTTCTGGTCTGATGTTGAATATTCATGCAAGTTTATTCACTGACCCTGGACTAGCTGCTCATACCTTCGAGACAATGTGTCCAGACAAAATTGGATTCTTCACTAGGTTTCTGGGGTCTGGCCTTTATAAAGTCATTGGCAAATCCTTTGCTTTGCTGACCTAACACTAAGAAAAGGAAGTCAACTGACATGGGAGATGCAAAGGATTAAATGCCACCTTCCTCAGTCTCTAGTGCAGTTATTAGGGCATTACGGAAAATATTTAAGATTTTTTTTCCTTGTAAAATTTCAAAGACCACCCTCATGCCCTGAGGTAAAACCCTCACTAGTCCTGCACGAACCAGGGTCCAACACCAGATCGGTAATGTCTAAGAGGGAATCGCAGGCAGACAGACGAGCCTTAGGAGGAATCAGGCAGACAAGCCTTGGTTTGTTTGGGGTCTTGGGTTGTTAATCCCCACAAAGGTCCTCAAGGCCCCTTTGCTAAACCGGTGTTGTGTTCGAGATGAGCTTGGGAGTTCAACTGCCTGACTTTGAAGCCCAGTCTCTTACTGGTTGTGTATCTCTGGGCAAATTGACCTTTCTGAATCTCAGTTTGTCTATCTCCAAAAAGGGGGTAACAGGATCTAATCAAAATCCCAAGGAGGCTGTCGTTTTTTGGTCTTGTGGAACTTAAGCTGCTTCTCAAACTTATATGCAAAAGCAAAAATTAAGAATAGTCAAGGAATTGCCTGAAGAACAGGGTGAGAAGTGCTATGAGTTGTTCGATAATTCAACTGACTTAAGTTCTAGGGCTGATTATTAAAAGAGAGACAAGGTGAAATTATACAGGGGGAAGGGTCTAGTGGACAAATGTGATTATGTGTTAAGTTTATTCCAGGTAGAGGTTTGGAGGACCCGTCCTTCCCATCTTGAATAAAGGAGAGCTTTCTCTTCTAATGTGGCAAGTACCCAATTTCGCGTCATACTGAGAGAAGGATGTTATAAATATCTGACCAGTGATGAAAATAGCTAGAGAGAAAACATTTTTAAATACTTTGCCTATTTCCCATTCAGCTTTTTAAGTACCTAGAATGTTACAGAAAGAATCTTTCCAGCAAACCCACTTTAGTAGTTTATCCTAAGAGGCAAGGATAGGACAAAGAATTTTATTCTGTTTCTGAGAACATCAGAAGTAACTAAACGAGGTTCTAAATCAACAAATAACTATGAAGCTGTTGCCATGTCATATTTCTCTGAATAAAGATATTTCTCATCATCAGGGCAACAATGATGAACTCATGTGCTCAAAAATCCAAAACTGGTGTCGCTTGTGCTGGGCTTGGGTGCTCAGTAAGTGACATGGCAGTGGGCTGCACGCTAGGGGGCCTCTTCCTGAAGGTCACCCATATGCCCTTAAGAACCGCCCCTGGGGATGCCAAGTGCAGGATGCCAAACCCTCCCAGGCATTCTCTTTCAGAGGGCTCATGCAGTGAAATCTGCCTACCAAGGCCCCCACTGTCATCTCTGGGGGGCAGACAGGGCGGCTAGATGATGGCTCACAGCACACACTAGCTCTGCGGGGAAAGGCGGAGGGAGGATTCTCACCGCACAAACCACCAGCCTGCAAACTGAGGCAACATACAGAAGGGAGCGTGGAAATAGGAAGACATTTTTAAGAGAAATCACAGAAAAGAGGGAAAATGCACGCCGGGAAATCTAATGTAGATAACATTATCTGAATTTTCCAGAAGGCAGAGTCTGACCACCTATGGGTTTAGTATACATTGAACCAGCATTCTGAACACATCACTAGGAATCACAAAAGGTTCAGGAGAATTTACTCCAAATTGCCTTCATTTTCCCAATCTACTGATGGTTTGGTAGATTTTGAATGTAAATCATTCGACAAAGTCTCTGGCCGTCCTTGAGGGCATATTGAAAAACTGTGGGCTACGAGTCTAATAGCTGTTTGAAAAACAGGTAACTGTCGTTAATGTCGAGGTCGGGGGTTACTGAACACCAGCGAAAGCCTCCTTCAGCACCATCTGGATGTAAAAAATAAGCTGTTCATATGAGGATGTGGGCAATGCTGGGGCTGCACACATGGGGGACGGTGACTGAGCCAACAGTGTGACGAAGGGGTTAAGTCAGCTAGTGTAGACCTTTAGAGAATATTAGAATACACTGAGTGAAAAGAAGTTCACAAAGAAGCATGATTACGGTTCTGCATTATAACATAATAATGTGTGCATATACATCATTCACATCCACATCTATTTCTATGTGCATAGCTACCTATTAATAATGGCTAAATTCTGGAGGAAGGAGTAGGGCTGATTTCTTTTTTCTTCCGCTCTGTGTTTTATCACCTTTTTCTGTGACGAGAGTGAGAGCTGCCCCCTCTGGGGACAGACCCGGATGCATCCCATTTCTCAGTCCCCTAGAGGTTAGGTGTGGTTGGCCATGGGCATGCTCAGTGAGGGCCAGGCACCTGCCGGTCTCCGAGGTAGGAAAAAAAGGCATGCTGGTTGCTAACGTGATGAGAAAGGGCTAAGGGCTGGCACGTCCTATGAAAGAGAGAGAAAAGGTGATAACCCAGCCAGCAAGACAAGAGAAGCTGTGAAATGTGAAGGCAGCCCCAGGCCACCTGGGGTCCACGCACTGTCGTCTGCATGGTTGACCCAGCACAGTCGTTAGGGTGCTGACGTTGAGAGTCGGGCAGTTCTACCTACAAATCCAAGCTCAGCCATGTTACAGCTGTAGCAGCTGCTTAACTTGCGTGGCCCTCAGTTTCCTCCTCTGTGAAATCAGAACAATACCAACAGCATGAGGTGGCTGTAGGATCAAGTACAACGATGCATTTGAAACGCTTAACCCAATGCCTAGAACGGGAGGCACCCAAGAATTGGGAGGAGTTTTCCATTGTTTGCAAGAAACTAAGAAGGCAAAGAGGGAGCAGCTAAGACATATTACTTTGGCATTTCTAGAAAAGCCAATGACATACAAATCGGCTCGGTTTTCCTTCTTACTACACACCTAGATCCTGACATTTTCTTTAATTTGCTTTCAAGCATGTTAAAGCATCCCCCCTGTATGTTTTCATTCTAACCTTTACTTTTCTGCTAGTGACTCAGAAATGGAAAATGATACATTTGCAAGAACTCACGTATGCTTTGCCTTCTCAACTACGCAATAAGCTTCCCAAAGCACGTGGATAAGGAAGTGGACCTGAGAAAGCACTAAAGTGCAGGCAGCTGAGGGCTGTCGGTCCCAGTGGCTCTCTCACTTGTAACACGAAGGTCCCCTGACATGGAGAGCGAGGCACACACAGCAGCAGGGCCGCTGGTCTACGGGCTCCTGCAGTGAGTTCTGTGTGTACGGAAAGCAGATGGCACCATATGCTGCCCAGCCTATGTTGGTGGAAACATAAGCAAATAAAAGCAAGCTCAGAGTCTACCCGGGAGAGGATTCAGACCGCATTCTTCTCTAAATACACGCACAGAGCTGTCAGCTCGAAGCATCACATTAGGCAACAAATAAGAGAACCCCAGTTAAGACTTAGATATTCTCCTTATTCAATATTCTGAAACTATTAAATAAGCATGAACTTCAGTCGCACTCAGGAAGAGAGGCTGAACCTGAATGGCACTGGCTCTGTCACTAGTGTGTTTTGAAAGATAAACACACACACTCATATTATGGCACTCGACCAGGCCACGGCTATAGAAGCAGCGAAACTCCTTCCAGAGGAATCAGTCCAGGAAGAACTGCTGAAGTAATACGCCCAATTTAGCATCATCATTAAAATGTAAACACCACCACCTTATTGAGGCTCTTGTGGCCTCAAAATCCAGGACAGCTCACAAAACATACAAAAAGAGATCAAAGAAATGCAAATTCTTTTATGCTATTTTTTACATTCCAAATTAGCTTTTTTTAAAATAATAACACCGCACTCTACGGAGATGAGACAAAAATGGGACTCCCCGCCTCGTGTGAGTGCGAAACCCCTCCGTCTTTCCAGCGAGCAATCTGACACAGGCATCACCCTGCCTGATCTGTAAACCAACTCCAGATAACCTATCGTAAGGGCGAAACTAGATTTTAGGAAATTCTCCATATATAAAGATATTCAACAACTACTCTTTACAAGCACCAAAAAATTAGAAAAACTTACATTTCTGACATGAGGGGGGAAAAGTAAACTATGAGAGACCCATCCAACGGAATGAAGTGTCACTATAACAGGTTTGCAGTAAAACGGATAAATTTTCGCTATGATGTTAAGTGACAAAGGGTACAAAATTATATAGAAAGAATAAGTGCAACTCTAAAAATCAAGCATAGAAAAAAACTGGAAGAAAACAGTAAGAGTAGTTATCTTTGTACACACAGACACACACAGACGCACACACGCACACACCCTGCACACGTATGCACGTCAGTCCACCCGAAGCCAGGGCCAGCCCAAGGCTACAGCTTCAGCATCTTCATCTTTAGGAAGACGCTGTCTGGGCGAGCTCTGAGATCCCTCCCAACCCCAACAAACCGACGCACTCCCCCAAGGCAGGCTTTTCCCTTCATTCCAGTGCATTCTTCCTCAGTAGTGATTAGGGGACCCAGCCCCTCTATTCCCCAACTCCCATCTACTGAGAGGGTCCTCAAGCGGGTCCAGTTACCCAGAGGAATAAAAGAGAAACTTCAGGGACCGGCAGAGACGGCAGCACGGCTAACGTGGGGAAAGCTGGCGAATTCTGTCCCCGGACCACCGTCTTTGGTCTGCAGGGCAGAGGATGCTTGGGGACCACGGTGCCCTCCCCCCAGGGGAAACGGCGGGGCTGTCCCGGGTGTAGAACGTTCCCATTGCTGGCTCTCCTTCAGCTCGAGTGAACTTAGCTCGAGTCCCCACGGGGGCAGCCGCTGCCCCGCGGAACTCTGAGGAAGTTTCTTAGCTTAGTCCTGACCAACGAGGCTGAGTTCGGTTGGTGGAGTCCTTGGAGTTAGGTGGGCCTACGGCCCAAAGCAAAACAGGAGAGAAAGTACTCTAGACCAAATTCAACTGTCTTTGGGACCATCTCTAACTAAAATATTCCTCAATTAAAAAATCATCATTGTCTAATGGTTTGAGAGAAGCCTATATAAAATTAGCTTCTTTTAAAATTTCATAGAACAGTCCTTTGTCCAAGATCCCCGAACAGTACATGGTGTCCATGAAAACCAAACTCTGGAGAAGCCATAAATCATACTCAACTTTTTCATTATGTCGTCTAATAGATAACCCTTAGTCCCTCTCCAGAGTCCAACTGTAAGACGATAAAAATTTGGGTCTACAGAAAACTGACGCATCTAAGTTCATACTTAATAGCTCTGAGTAGCTTCTGGGAGAAAAACAAATTCTAAAGAGCTTTTTTTATATCTAATTCAAGGAAACCAAGACGCAGAGGCAAAAACACAGGTGGATAACCTCGGAAACTTTTTCCATCAGAAGGAATAAAGATGGAAGGAAATGAAATTAGGTGTTCTCCAAGGCTTTCTGTCGCTTTAACCTCTGTGAGACGGAAATATTGACAGGTAAACACTGCACGTTTTCTGAACAGTAACCAGGGCAGCGGGATCAATATAATAAATGTTTGGCATACCTTATCTCGCTAATCGTCACAAAAGTCCACCATGGAAGGTATTGTCATCCTTATATCATAGATGAGGAAACTGAGGTTTAATTAGAGCTGGTAACACGCACGGACAAATAGAGAGTAAAGGTGGGGCCCGGGCCTGGACCACAGTTAATGCTGCCCATGAGACAACGTGGCCAAGGCAGCTAGACTCCCCAAGAACTTCGGCCTTCACGCGACCCTCCCACGTTTCAGTTCATGGTCCCGTTTCACACAGCCGGGGTGATCTCGAGTTTTTAAGCTACTGCCCTCCGCCAGTCAGTCCTGGACAGCCCAGTCGCAGCCTCCTCCGGGCGGAAGGCCCACCACCTCCGCAGCCCGATCCAGCTGTCCCCAGGGTCACTGGGGCTGGAGGAGGCTGAGCTCGGTGTTGGTGCACCATCTAAGGGCGCCGGCCAGCTGGATGCGTTTCCAACAACCAAGAATGCGTGAGCTCATTTAAAAGGTGCTCTGTGGAAGGAATATTTTAAAATTACATCCAACCTATGGAAGTTTCCAAAAAAATTCTATCAAGTCCTGATGAAAAATCCAGTATCATGAAGCCCAAAACTAAAATGAAATGAGAAAAATTAATCTTCCAAATGGGGAAACGTCCACACTTCTGCTTTAAAGGAGTATATTCCGACTAATAATGAAACCTTTTCACCTATGGAAGGAAAGCAGGACATAAGGTGAACAGAAATTATTGTTGTGATCTTCATCATCATCATCGCGACTGTCATGTGGCCGTGGCCGCCCATTCTGTGACAGACCTGAAAAGGCTGAAAACTCGTGGGGGCTGAGGTGTGTGCTCGCAGCCAGTCCCGGAGTATGGCGAAGGGAGACAGCCCAAGACCCAGTTCTGGACCGACAGGATCAGCCGTGAGGGGGCTGCCATTACAAATGAGAAGAGTGTTCAGCGTAGAAACCACCTCCTACTCTACTCCCACCGTCACCGCGGTGACGCGGTCAGGACTGGCAGCCGGCGTGGGAGACAGCCACGTAGCCAAGGCCAGTGTGGAGAGGCCCCGCATCCTAACTGCGTGATCTGTGGCAAGTACCTTAACACCTGTCTCCCAGCCTCAGTTTCCACATCTGTTAACGGAGGTCGTAACCCCTGCCTCCCGGGACCGTTGTGACAATTCAACGCACAAATACGCAGAAAGCACCCAGCAGGACAGCTGTGGGAAGGACCCTCAATCCTAGTCCCTGCCCCACCCCGGGCTGCCTGGGGGCTGTCTCCTCCCGACTCACCTTCTCCGCGGCCCCCCCAGAGCATGTGCACCCCAGCTTTCCTTACTAGGGCGGCCCCGAGCTGAAGGGACGTGTAGGACCCTCAAAGCCCACTGGCAAGTTTTAGTGAAATGATGATGTCCTTTTTGCCATCCCTAAGGAAGTCATTGGTTTTGAGGCTTTCTTCATAATAATGGGTAATAATTTTTAATTCTCTACACACATCTCATTGAAGAAACGAGATGCACATACAACACGGCCTCGTTTCTACCTTCTGGAAGAGAAATGCAGACTGGTATTGATGAGACCGAGACCGCCACCACCGTGGTGCTCTTTGAATGCACCTGTATTTTCCTGATGTCACACATCTCACAACAAGGAGCTGAGGACGCAATTCTGACAACTATAGAATACATGAAGAATAGGTGGATGAAAGTGTGTCTGCCACTTGCGGGGAAGCAGGAAGACTTCCAGGCAGGGGTGAGGCCGGGCTGACTTACCAGCACAGACAAGCGTGTTCTTAGGTCACCAGCAAATCATGGTACCCAAAAAGATTATTTTTTAAAAAAATATGACCTTCAGTATTTCAAAATAAAACAAAAACAAATAATAAAAAGACTTGAAAATTAAGACTTATGGTAAAACTAAAAACTTTGGAAATTTCCTTAACCATATTTTATTACTTAGCAGTCTCATTTTTAACACCCACCGGGGAAAGGGTTAGAACCATAATTTATCCAGTATTTGGAAGCTCTGTAGCCTTTAAGCAGGCTCCACTACGGCCAAACCACCTCACGTTTTGATGCTGTGAACAGATGGGCTGGGACACCGTGGGATACCATTACCGAACCACTAGACGGAGATGGCCAGACCCGTTCTCTGGCATCGCCTGTCCAGGAAAGCTGGTACGGCTGCACAAACCTCTCCCTCCCTTCTGGCCCAGGCCCCCTAGTCCGCCTGGGTCAACTGCCCCATTTTGCACAGGAAGAAACACTGTCTTTGGCCACATGAGCTAAGCTCCTAACCAGCAAGATCACCTGCCGCAGACGAACGGGCCAAACCCCGAGACGTGGGGGGTTCCCGGTGCCAGAGATGGGCTATCTCATGAGGGCAAGACGACGCGGAGTGATAGTAACCCAGGCCTAAAGGCCACAAAACAAAACCGCACGGGCACGAGCAGCTCTTCTATAAAACAGCTAACTCTGTGCAAACACGTGCTAGGAGGCACGGAATCGATCAGGAACTTACTTTGCACTGGCCTGTGCCGACCGGGCTAGAAGCCTTCTCGGAACCTAGAAATTGCGACTGCTCTAGAGGCTGAGTAAACAGGCGAAGAGGAAGGACCCAGTATTTAGAGTCAGGGGATCAGAGGTGACTCGTGTGTGTCCTCATCACTCAGCCTCTAGAGAGCTCAGCTTCCTCACCCGCCGATGGGGAATGACGACACCGGCCCCACAGGGGTGGCGGGAGGTCCCAGCGAGGCCGAGGTCTGCAGGGCAGATGCCCAGGAAGCTGGAGTGGGGCCTCCTGTCCACACACCCTCGACCACAGCGCTTCTACTTGGTGGAGACTAACGTGGCATTAAATGCAGCGGGCTCATCAGGAGCGGAGCTTGCAGGAAACACTCTGCTGGCTCCGTCCTGCTCACAGGAGGTCACTTTTTAAGCGCGGTGACTTGGTGAGGTATCGTAGCGCAGAGGCGCTAGCTTTGGGCGAAATCAGCAAGTGGCCATTCTTTTTCTTCTGCGTCTCAGGCACCAACGACTAGGCTCTTTCCTCTCCGGGGCGTCCCTCTCTGTCCTCCTCGCTATCTGCGAAGCGTCCTTGACCCCCGAGTTCTTGGAGATGCTATCGCTGCCAGCCCTACCTTCTGGTAAAAGGTGTGGGGAAGGTGGGAGATCGATACGGCCGGATTTTAAATCTTTCATTTCTTTGACTTTCACAAAGGATGCCAAGTGAGCCCAGGCAATTTCTCCAGCTCGATTCATGCATAATGGACCTGAAGAGAGACTTACTAGAAAACAAATGCACTTAAATGCTTTTCTGACATGAATCATTTATCGAAGACAGAATTGCTGGCTGTGAGTGCCCAAAATAAGTTTGACTTACAGTCTCCTTGTTTCTAGATAGCTCTGAAATACGGCCGCAGGAATACAAGTACTCAGATACAGACAATGCTCTGGGGATCATTACGGACTGGCTATTCCTCGAAGAGTTTCATTAGGAGGAGCAGTGATCAAACTGCAGCAGGGCCGCCTCTCTCCCTCTCTCGTCTGTCTTCAGCCATCAAGCTCTGGAGCAAAAGATGCTCAGGAAAGCCGAGAGGTTCCTTGCAATTTTTTAAGTAGAACCCAGGACAGGGTTCTTTAATTCATGCATACATTCATTCATGCACTCGTAAGTTTATTCACTCATTAGGCTGTCTGTCCGTGGGGATACTCATTCATTCATTAAGAATCCACTGATCCCTCTTTAGGTTACACTTTATACATGGCACTGCACTAGACTGAGCACGTGCATGGGGGTATCCCTACCGAGCCCCTCCCCAAGTTTTAAGTGGCAAGTACCAGGCCCAATAAATGGAAGTGCTTACTGAGCAATGCATCCCAGCCCTGGGGGGACTCCCACCCCCTCCGCCTCTTACAGAAAACACAGATGCTCAATAAATGCTGATTCCATCTGAATCTCTGGATGACCTAATTTAATCCTCACACTGGTAACTCTGAGTCGTAAGAAACATCGCAAAAATAATAGCATGAACCGACAGATCCCAGGTTTCTCTCCCATTACATTAAGCACAGGGCAGATGACCCACCAATTTATCCTCCCTGCAAAATCCATGCAGATAAACCCCATGATTGCACTGTAAACCGTCTCATCGTGGGAGCAGCACACAGTTTTCTTCCTACCAACACTGAAACCACATGAGGCCATCCATATGTTAAACCTCTGGTCCCCAACCCCCCGTAAGGGAGGGGGCTAGTAAAGCTTCACCCACAGCCGCTCCCCTCCCCACCTGAGCTCCGCCTCCCCGCCCCCAAATCCGTGGAAAATTTGTCTTCCATGAAACTGGTCCCTGGTGCCAAAACGGTTGGGGACTGCTATATTAAACTGACACGAATGAAAATAACTAAAATAAAAGCAAATTGTCTATTAAAACCCCTGTAGGGGAAAAAACTCAGCGGTTAGTTGAGGAACACAGAGTTGACTTTTTTTAAAAACAAGGAATCTTCCATCAAAATATAAATCTGTTAAAGTACACTCACGGTGTAAGCCACTTACCCAAAGTTAGGAATTTTTTGAAAGGTAATTTCCCCTTAATATAGCAGGATTTCATTATAAAAAGTTTGTAAAGTTCTAAAATGCGGAACAGCCACTGACAATATTTCGTTTATTTTCTTCTATTCTTTGGTGAATATACAAGCTTATTTTTTCCGTCGCTAGATAAAACCATTACAGAGGCTTTAAGTATACAGTAATTGAGATTTTATGTTAAATCAATTTTATATGCCCTTTTTTTTAACTGTTAAGGTGAGATCATACTCAATTTCCATATTAGAATATAAATATCATTCTAATAGTTATACTGGATATGTCATAATCATTATCTTATTGACTTATTATTGTATATTAAGCTTCTTTCTTTTTGTTTTTTAAGAACAAATAATTCAGTGATTAACAATTCTGGACTTAAAGGTTTTTTTGTGCTTTTGTTTTTTCTGAATTTTGGGTGCTTTAGAATAAATTTCCAGAAACAGGATTTCTGGGTCCCAGAAACAAACATTTTGAGATATCTGGTGAATATTGCCTAATTGCTTTTTAAAATGTTTGTAGCTATTTATATTCTTACCAGCAATATACATAAATACCCATTTCACTACATGTTAGTCAGCAATAAGAATTTTTAGTTAAAAACAACAACAAAAAAATGAAACTAGCTCTTCATAAACTAAAAGTTGTCTCTCATTTGTTTTAAATTGCATTTTTGAAGGGCCTTAGGACTTGTGTGAGCTGCTCAAGGTGCTCTCAGGTGGGATCAAGGCTCACCAGGGCATGCTGAGGCCACTTCCCTTCCCAGGCCCCACTTTTCCCACTCAAGATGGGAGAAGTGGGCTGGGCACGGTGGCTCACTCCTGTAATCCTAGCACTCTGGGAGGCCGAGGCGGGTGGATTGCTCGAGGTGAGGAGTTTGAAACCAGCTTGAGCAAGAGTGAGACCCCGTCTCTACTATAAATAGAAATAAATTAATTGGACAACTAATATATAGAGAGAAAAAAATGAGCCAGGCATGGTGGCACATGCCTGTGGTCCCAGCTACACGGGAGGCTGAGGCAGGAGGATTGCTTGAGCCCAGGAGTTTGAGGTTGCTGTGAGCTAGGCTGACGCCATGATACTCACTCTAGCCTGGGCAACAAAGCAAGACTCTGTCTCAAAAAAAAAAAAAAGAGATGGAGAAGTGCTCTGGATACCCATAAGGGCATTGCTGGCTCCGATAGTCTACAAAGCTGCCAACAGGATGGTTTCTTTGGGAGGAAAAAAAGCAGAGGGGCAGCAATTTAGATTTCTTAAAGGGACACATCACTTGTTAGAGATGAGGGCACGGAAACCCTTCAACACTCCGGGACAGGAACGCTCGGAGCGTGTGCCGGGTGGGGGGCACAGGCTCAAGATGCCCCTGGACCACTTTCCTCTGGAGCGCCCATGGCCCAGGACATGGGGAAACTGAGGCGCTACGGGAGCTGTCAGCCACTGGGCTCTTGCAATGAGAATGGAGAATCCTCCTTCCAACCAGACATCTGTTTGATTAAGTTATTTTTGGTAAAAGTTGATGAAAGTTTCATGTTGTGAATGCCCAACTTTGGAGAATTCCCTAACAAGCCAAACGGATTCTGTGTGTCCTGACTAAACTAGATTTCGATTCTGCCTCTGCGTTGAGGGTAGGAGGAGCTCTTTCAGTTGTCAAATATGTTATAAATGAATAAATAGAAAATCATTATAAAAATGTAAAAGAGGCCCCAGGAATTTTTCTTTTAAACGTTTTTCTCTGAGAATATAATTAAGTTGGAACAGAATGACTTAGAAGGACCAGGAAAAACAACTATGAGGAAGCAGATTTAGTGACAGAAAAGATGTTTACAATATCTAGAGTCAACAGAAACAAATACAGTATGAGCCAACTTTATAAGACAAAAAAAGTATATCTCTGTACTGAGGAAGTAGCCTGGATGGTAAGTCAAACATTTTCTTTTTTTTAACTGTCTGAAATTTTAAACATACAAAACATATAATGTGTTTTACCACATTGATATCTAGTCATGTTTGCTTCATTTTTTAAAAAAATAAGGTATTATAGATATTGAAGCCATCCCTTAATTTCAGGTTGAAATTGGTGTGTTTTTTCTTTCTATGTTTTTATTCTTTTATTTTATGTATATATATTCGCAAACAATTCATAATATTTGAATCCTTTTGTAATTTTCTTTCTACATTCAACGCTGTGTTTTCAAAATTTTATACATCTAGTTTCAGTCATTTTAATTGCAAAAAGAGTATTCTTTCAGAAGACTACACCAAAAACTAATCTATTCCCATACTGATGGGCATTTAGGTTATTTCCAAATTTCTTCTTCTGTTATAGACAATGTAATAATGAACAGTAAATTGGAACTGCTGCATCATTCTGACGTACATACCTCCAATATTACTATATATTATTAATAACAAATTGCTTTTCAAAATGACCAAACAATTAACACTCTAGGTGAATGTTTTGGGTTAGTGAGATAATGGGAAATATTCATTTTTTTCTCTATGCTTACCTGTATTTTCTAATCATTCTACAAAGGGTATTTGCCACTTGTTTAATATCTTTAAATTTAAAAAGCTCAAGCTTTTACACTGTACTTTTTCAGATTACATATGTTAATATGTATCATTTGATAATGAAAAAACTCTGATTTATTAGTGTACCCATTTTACAGCCAGGGAAATGGAGGTTTAGGGAAGTTCTATGGCTTGTTTTGTTTGGTCACTAAGCTGTACAGGTTCCTACCTCCTCTAAGCCTCAGTTTCCTCTTCTGTCACTCCCATGAACCTAACTCACAAAACTACTGAGGGAACAATACAGGATGATTAGAAATGCTAAAAAAGTAAAATGATTTATATGTGTATACACACACACACACACAGACTTCTTTCACCTAATATTTATAGACCATCTACTTATGGGACTGGTTATGTTTCCTCATGGTTATGTTCCTTACATCCCTGTCTGTCCTCTGTTCGCAACAAGAAGTAACCAAGCATTGGGGAATAGAGGAGAAACATATTCATACAAAACCTCAGGGTACCATTTCATTTGGTCCTTCCCACGGGATGAAGCATGGTTTAGCAAATCCTTGGGTTTACTAAGGCAACGTACGACTTACTCCTTTAATCCCTGGATCTCAGCTTAACTCAATCAGTAATTCATTTCTTAAAGATCAGTAAATAATGACTCAAATGAGAGAACAAAAAATGGATTCAGTACTTAGAGCAAGTGCATTTGCTTTCAGATAATTCTCTCCACAGGACTTCCTAGTTTCTAAGAAAGCAAATCCTGGCAAGAACAGAGAGCTCTGGAAATACAATGCCTGGGCTCAAAAGAGCCAGTGCCCTAACGATGTTAAGAAAAAGCCTCCAACTGCAGAATACGCCCAGCAAACGGTTCTTACCACTCTGAGCGAACGTTCCACAGCGCTTCTAGAGCAGAGATACGCTCAGGCCAGATGGGCCCATAAAATCACCACTACAGGATTATGGGTCGGACCAACAGCCCTTCTGACAGTTACTTCATTCATTCCTGTGATAACTCATGCCTAAAGTTCTCCTTCATTAATTCTATCATAACAGCTTGTCACAGATCTGAACAGCAAAGAACCTTGCATTTGAAAAGTCTGAGACACAAAACAGCCCTGCTTCTTTAGCCTCAGGCAAGATTTTGGGAAGTGAATGAAAAACACTCAGCTGTAGTTCTTCAGATATTGGAGTTACCATGTGACCCAGGTACTCAACTCCTAAGTATCTACTCAAGAGAAATGAAAACATATTTCCGCACAAGAACTTGTACACTTGTGTTCATAGCACCATTATTGATAAGAGCCAAAGGTGGATACAGCCCAAATGTTCATCGACTGATACATGGATAAACACAATGTAGTATATCCATAAAATGGAATAGTATTCAGTCACAAAAAATAATGGATTACTGAGACATGTGACAACATGGATGAACCTCAAAAAATTATGTTAAGTGAAAGAAACCAGTCACAAAAGACCACAGACTGTATGATTCTATTTATGCAAAAGGCTCAGAATAGGCCCAGGCACAGAGACAGAAAGTAGACTAGTGGCTGTCTGGGGCTGGAGCGGTGGAGGTGGGGAGTGAGCTAACGGGTATGGGGTTTCTATTTGAGGTGATGAAACTGTTCTAAACGTAGATACTGGTGATGGTTGCATGACCATGAATATACTAAAAGCATTGAACTGTACACTTTAATTCACTGTACATTTAAATGGGTGAATTGTACAATATGTAAATTATATCTTAATAATGCTGTTTTGAAAAACAAAGAAAAAAAACACCGGCCCCGCAGGAGACAAGATACACGTAGCAGCTTTCGGTCCACAGAGTAATCTGACCACACGTCACAGCACAGGAGGAGGAAATGAGCGAGTCCCCAGAGCAGGGAGGAGGGCGCAGGGAGCTCCAGCCTGCAGGGAGAAGGCACCCCACCCTCGGCCAGGCGCCGGGGGAGGTGTTCACACAAGGACCACACGTTGGGGAAGTAAAAGGGACCCGCCCAAACTGACAGGATCTCTGCGAGACTAGGCTGTAAATGAAAGTCGGGCTGGACCTCACCTTTGACCCTACGGATGCTAAGAACTGGCTGGCACTGTAAGGTTGCCAGGCAGCCTAAATAAAACAGCACAGGGGAGCCATCCGCAGGCACACCCGCCAGCAGCAGCAGGGACTGCTGCCACCTAGAAGAATTAGGCTTTGTGCATAAGATCCAGAGCAAATCCTCAGAGGATCAGAGACTTTTCCCCTTCACATGAGGCTGCTTCTGATCACCTGAGATTAAATACTCCACCGACACACGTTCCTATCAGCACTGCTCCCTAGCGTGTGTGACAGGTGACCCTATTTGCTGTAGCACACTGTGATTAAATTCGGATGAAATTTCAGGGCTCAGATAAGTGAGAGAAATGATGACACTAGTGCTACAAATTTAGCTCTTTCAATAGCCAGGCAGATTCTGGACCATCTTCCAAGAGTTTGTGTAAAAGAAAGAAAGAAAAAATAAGTATAAATAATATTTATTATAAAAATTTAAAAAGAAAAAAAAATAGCCAGGCAGAGCGAAGCTGACAAATCGTCCCCAGAGCAGGCTGAGGAGGCAGAGCCGGGGGGGTGGCAGACGCCAGAGAGAAAAGAGTTCGTGAATGAAATTTGGTGGATTGCCAAAAGCTTCATTAATTAATGAAATCAGTGGGGAGGTAAATAATTGAAAGGAAAGAAATTGGGTTCATCACGTTGGCAACAGGGACATTTTCACATATTCCAGGTAGGAGACAAATGAGCCAGTGAGACAGAAGTCAAGAGTTTCTGTCCCCTTCTCTCCAGTTCCAGGTGTGGGAGACTTTCGGCTTTCCCAAAAGTCAACTGCCAGCATCATATTTAAAACGCTTTTGCTCTCTTCCCATGGACCTGCTACCCCGGCCAGCAGGGAGTGGAGACAGCTGTCCTCGTGCGTCCTCTAAGCCTTTATTAGGAACCTTCCTGTCCCCTCAATGGGATGTTGGGGCCAGGGGTGGAGAGGCAAGGGAAATGGCACTTGTCGCGAACGTGTAGTTCGAATCAGGAATAAAAGTAGTAAACTTAAAATTAGACGAATGCTGAAAAATTCCAAATATCCATCACCCGGTGAATGAATAATCAAGACGTGGTATATCCACACCATGGAAGACCGCTCAGTAATACCAAGGATCAAACTACTGACCTAAGGAAAACATGGATGGACCTCAAAAACAGTACGCTAAACAAATGAAGCCAGCCACAAAACAATACATATTGAATTAGCCCACTGATATGTAAAACCTATAAAAGGCTGAATTATAGAGAAAGAAAGTGGATCGCCAATTGTCTGGGCTACAGGTATAAGCTAGGATCAATTCCATGGGCACAAGGGGATTTCTGGAGTGACAGAAGGGTTCTAAATTGGATTTTGGTGGTGGTTATACAACACCAAATTTTCCAAATTTAGAACAAATTTACCAAAAACTCATTGAACTTTATACTTTAAATGGGTGAATTTTATGGTATATAAACTATACTCAATAAATCCATCAAAAATTACATGAATGAATGGAAGGAAAAAACCTTCAATAACTGTTGAAATCACAACATCAGAAAACAATACTAGGAGCGATCTTTGAATATAAGCCAATTTAATTTTCTTCGTGGACACCAGAAAGGCATGTGGGCAAGAAAGAACAGGGAAGAAATGTCAAATAGACAAAAGGAAGAGACAGCATCAGTCCCTTTTTTTATGTCATAGTGAGGTAAATACAGGCCTGTCTGGTTCCATTAGCCATGCGCCCACCTGGCCTGCCAACCCCAGTTCCCCATCACAGATACAAGGTGTTATGGTGCACCTGTCTGTCAGATTTGTACTCACCAGTCACAGCCCTGCTCTGGCATTTTCTCAACTGACTCGCCCAATAAGGGTACCCACGAAATAAGCTAGGCGAACCGAGCATGATTTACCATAGTTCTGGTGGACACATGCCGGCTTCACGTGATCACCCATTACTTCCTAAATTGAAATACCTGGGAGGAACGAACTCCTGCACATAGAATAAAGGTTCTAGCATTTACACTTCCCAACTTTTGAAAACAGCGAGTTTTGTTTGTCTCCAGTCATGCTTATTTCCCCATTAGATCCCAAAGACCGAGGATAGCCATTCAGAGATGACAACTGCAAGCTCGTTCTGTGCCTTAAAAAGCGCCTTGCCCGAGCCAAGATCACTGGAGTAACTCAAAACAGCAGCAATTTCAGCTCACCTTGTTCCATCCTTTCCTGTTTGAAAACAAACTCCCTGCAACCAGGGTGGGCAGATGCTCCACGTACCTCAAAGTATCTAACAACCGAGGTTAGAATTTTGCTTCTTAAAAAGTTACCGTCTCTAAATTAATAAACTTGATGCTCTTGGTGGAAATTCTGAAAAGCACATTTTTATTCATGCCTGGAATCACAAAGACAGCCAAAATACAGAAAGAAAAAAAAAATACACTTAAATTGACACAAGAGAACCACCACCTCTCAGTCATCAGAGGCAAGAAGAGTCCTCTTGGGGAAACTGCAGGCTTGGAATTAGGGACCCTGTATCAGGGAGATGGTTCTTATTAATATTTCCCAAAAAGACCCATAGCAACACTGTCCACAGAGAGACATTCTCAGGCTTAGTTTAGAAAGATTTGGTTGAAAGTCTCATCACACGGCTAGATGTGAAGAACTTGGGGACTGTTTTGCAAGCTTTTAGAAATAAATATTTTTTAATGGGCAAATAAAAACTGTGTATATTGATGGTATACAACATGATGTTTTGATATGTATACACTGTGAAATGATAAGCTAGTTAACTTATCCACCGCCCCACAAACTTTATTCTTTTATGGCGAGAACACTGAAAATCTGTTGTAGCCACGATCCAGTGAGCAACCCACTAGTATCAGCTCCAGTCACAAAGCTGCATGATGGATCTTTGGACCCCTCAAACTTCCATAGCAACGCAACCATCCCGTCTACACAGCGATGACACTAACAGGATCCTGGCTGCCAGGAGCGCGCTGCGAGTTGCTGGGCTGCTGCTGATCGTGGACTTGTTTCAGGGAGCCGCCCTGTCTCACGTCGTCCTGCTGTGCACAGCCCTCCGGACCTGGGGGAGGACTAGAGCGACAGCGATCTGGCTGGTGGGCGTGAAAAGTCAACCAACTCTAGACTCCGCACGGGACGGGCTGCGTCCTTTTCAGGCCCTGGTGGAAGTAAGAACACGGGCCTCCCTTTTCAAAAGCTTTTCAGAATTTCAAAACAGCGAGAGCAGAGCCTTGCGCCAAGTACGGGCCCCTGGGTGACGGCACAGTGCACGCCCACATGAAGTCACCCCGACTCGACGGTGCCCTGACCTTACCAATGAGGCGGCTCCTCGGATCTGTCCAACTCGGGGAGACGTTTAGCAATCGCCAGAAAGTATATGAGAGCAATATGAAAAAGGGTCCACTGTTTGCAAACATGTCAGCAGCTAGCTCAGCTGAACGCACGGGTAAGCTAACCCACGGGCTCGAGGCGAGATCACCGGAGAATGGCACCGTTTCTGGCACCCCCCGTCAGCCTGCACAGAGCCGCGCTGGGCCGACCCTGGGCGCACCTGGCTGCACGCGCTGGGGCTGGGGACCACGCTGGCACTGAACTGCACCCCACGTCAACAAACCAGAGGCAGCACCAGCCGACCAGGCGGTTTGCGGCTCTGATGCAGGTCAGGCTTCAGCTGAGCCACCAGGACGAGGGACAGGCCACCGCGCCCACCGCAAGTGGGGTGTCCACTTTCCCCCCACTCCTTCCTCAGAAGACGCCTTTCCTTCCCTCAGCAGGTATTTACGAAGGTGCCATCGTGGGGAACGGCCAGTGACAGTCCCGAGGAGCTCGCGCCACCACGGTTAAGCACGGTAAGAAATTCCAATTCCAAGTCGAAGACCACCCGCCACTCCCCGGGACCGTGCAGCGTGTTGTGAAAATAAAACGCGAGGGTCAGGGCACCCGGCTCCACCGGGGCGGGGCGGGGAGGACGCCAGGAGAGTCTCAGGAGAGGAGCACGCGCCTCACTGAACCTTGACTCCTGGACGCCGGAGCAGGGCTCACCGTCCTGCGCCACACTCACACACACGCGCCCGGCCCGCCTGCCCGAGGCCCCGCCGCCGCCCTTCTCCCACTGCTGCCTCCCCAAACGCGCCTGTCCTCCCCAGACCCTGCTCCAGTCTGCGCCACCTTCCTGCCTCCCCCAACCGCCAGGCGCATCTTTCCCCGTCTTCCCCGGCCCCTTCCACGTTAACTGTCCAGTTCGCTATTATACACGGTGACCGCTGCGTGATAAAATGACACAGGAGATTCTCAGCGCAGTACCTAGGCCAGGGTCCTCAAACTTTTTAAACAGGGGACCAGTTCACCATCCCTCAGACCGCTGGAGAGCGCGCACTGTGGGCCCGGGACGAGTCGGCTGCTAAGCAGGACAGGCAGCCGCGGCGAAAACACCCGGAGGGCCAGATAAATGTGCTAGGCGGTCCGCATGTGGCCCGCGGGCCGTAGTTTCAGGACGCCTGACCTAGGCCGTGTCACACGGACCAATGTCACCTCCCTTCCTGTGTCCCTGCCTTCCTTCCCACGGGGCTGGATTCCTTAGGAGCTGTGTTTTTCATCATTGTACCCACGATGGTTAATAAATATTCGTAAAACGATGAGCTGAATGGTTGGTCACGTCCGCCACACTGAGCCAGAGAAATGCCCGGCTGTGGCTTATTAGTAACGTGACCCCCTGACAGGACACAGCTGCCACGCTGCCTTCACATCGAGGCACCGTCGTTAGCAAATCAGAGTTCAGAAAGGCAGGACATCTCACCTTCCTCGGTCCTGCTAATAACGTAATGTTACTAAGCTACGCTGGATGTGGGAAAACTCATGATTTAACTCTACCTCTTTTCTAGGAATATATGTTGGTCAGAGACTATAGAGCATTCCAGACTCTACCAGAACTTTCCACCATACCAGTAAAAAAAAAAAAAAAATCTAAGAGGTGTTAGGAAATAACAAAATCAGAGATAAGGGGATTTCCTGTACCCGATTTTGTCCTCTTTATTCCTCTTCTCCTTCATTTTGAAGAGACCTTCAGCTCCTTGCTGCGTTCTTATAACGTGCACCGTGGGCGCTGAGCGGCGCAAAGGCACCAACCTGTCCGCTGGAGCAGGGACGCCAGAGCCAGAGAGGGGTCTGTGAGCATGACGACGCGGCCCTAGGAAAGCCACTTAGCCTCGGTTTCCTCGTCTGCGAGATGGAGATACTGCTACCACGTCAGGGGTTGTCGGAGGATTATTCCTAGAACCTTGCCTGGCACCTAAGCTTAAATGTGGCCGTCACCGCCACAGCCACCACCCACGCCTTTGTCCTGGCTCTGGTTTTCCTTTCGTCAAAGTTGCCACCTTCTCGCCACCCTCCCTCCTACCACCCTGTGGGTCCACTCTTCCCATCTCAGCAGAGTCACTTGGAAAACTGATAAAAAACAAAAAATAAACCAACAAATGTGAATGACTCAGCTGGCCCAAGGTGGGGCCCGGGCAGGTCGTTTTTAAATGCTCGCAGGTGATTCTCACATATGCAGGCGAGGGTGAGAGCACAGGTGAGACTCTGCCACCGGGTGAGACCTGAGGGAGGGTGGGGGGCAGCCCACGCCAGCCGTGCCCGCCCCTCACGCCCCAGGGCTGCCTCCCAGTGGCCTGGGTGCTTAGGCCACCAAACGCTCCCCGGCCGGCTCCACGCTAGCTCAAGGAGCTTGCTCCTGTGGTTAACCTCCCATTCCTTCTGTTTTAGTCATGGCCAGGAACTAGACGGGGAATAGATGCCCCAGGACACTGCACTCCTGTGCTTCGAAGCCAGCTCAGAGCACAGCTCCCGAGAAGGAGGCTGCTGCAGGGGCGGCCACCAGCCCACCTGGACTGCCACCCACAGCAAGCTCCTTCCTCCTGTGTGTGTGGAGGAACAAAGTATTTTGAATGAAAGAATTGTCTGGAAAGTTAAAATGTGGAACTTAAATTGCCAAATGACAAAGGGAACAAAACCTGGTCGTCAATGACGACCTTTCCAGGTGTCATTGGGACTTTCCCGCCTTAGTAAGCGGAGCATGACGGACATGCCACGGACTATGCAGGACCCTCCTTCCGCTGGAATGGGGGGAGCCGAAACGACCACTAATCTTCCAGTTGGCTGTTCTTTCTCTTCCTTCCTGGCTGTAGATCGTCTTTCGCTTTCCCACTGTTCTCTGGGGAAGTAGACAACCAAGCTTAAGTCGATAATTTTAGCATTTAGCTGCGGCGTAAGGAGGTTCAGGGTAAAATCAAGCCTCATAGAGTACATAGGCATGTTGCTCACTTCATACTTCAGGTTTGGGGCTGTGCTCCACTTGGTTGAGTCTGTCCCCTCAGATGTGGATGATACTGTCTCCTAAACAGGTGATATGTTTTAGCGCACTTGTTGGCTTAACCGGAATCAGACAATGGACTTCTGTGATGAGACAGTATCTTTTCCTACTTTCAGCACGCCCCACCCCATCCCCTGCCCTACAGCACACACACATTCTAAAACGAATTTCACTGGAATAGAAAGTCACTCTTATATGTGGGTCTCATAGCACCTACATAATTTGACAGCACTATTTCCATTTCCAGATGGTTTCTGTGAGATGTTGGGTCGAGTGATGCCTCATATTCATGCTTAATAGCATGGTTTTAAAAAGAGCATAGACACACACGAAACAAGCCCACCAGCCTTCATTATTCTCCAATATTTCCAATAAAACTTGGTTGGCTTGTCCCTGGGCAAAGAGCACAGCTCAGATTTTCTCTGCCAACGTCTTACTGTAAAAAGGGAAAAAATAGTGGTTTATTGGGGCAGTTGGATATTGGGTTCTCCTCTTCCGTCTGTTAGGAGTTCCACCCACACCTCCTACTTCCTGAGGGAGGTTTGGGTTGTGTTGTCAGCCCCACCGGGGAGTGTGAGACCCCTGTAGGGATGGGTGCACGTCGGGGGGCTTGTTAGGACTTGTACTGGCAAATTTCGCATGCATGTTCTGTTCAGATCTCAAAAGACAACCCGATGTCAGAGAAGCCTTTATGAGAACAGGAGGGTAACTTATTACGAAACAGTGGAGAAAGACATGGGTAGAAGACCGGCAGAAGCGCTGAGACAGCAGATCCTCGCCTAGGAAACACCAGGGCACAGGAGAGGAGGAGGGACCAGAGCCAGCCTGGGCTAACCCAGAGAAGGGACCATTCCTAAGGAGGCAAAAGAAGGCTGAGGGACAAACACAGAGAGACCCAAGCAACCCTCCACCAGTGGCACCAGCAGGAGGAGAGAGACGGGGAAGAACCAGTGGCGAAGGCAGGCATGTCCTCAGGGAGATTCGCGCCTGACCCCACCCCCAACACTTAGATCCCCACGTGTGGACGGAGGGTGGGAGGGCAGGACCTTGAAGTCACCCTTCCCTACTTAGAGATCGTGCAGCTCTTTCCTCTCAAACACTTCTGCAGCAACACTCCCTTCAGCCGGGGAGGCTCTGGCCGTGAGGGGTCTACAGCTTGTCCCAAAGTTGTCCAAATACCCTAGTCCTCTGAGATGTTGTCTTGAAATGTCACACAAACTTTGCATGTTACGTCGCAGCATAACCCTGTTTGTTTTCATTTTTAACAAGTTCTTTCCCCTTGGATCTTTCATTAAAATGGATGCAGGAGCGAGACGGTCTCGTTCATTCCGCACGGTGGACGCCCCGGCGCACCATGGAACGGCCCAGCATGAGGGCCTGGCTGAGAAGCCTGCATGGACCCCAGACTCCCCGCTGCCCGGGCCAGGAGACAACGGCCACACGCGCGGGGACAGAGGCTGTGCCAGGCCGGCCCCCAGAGCCAGGACAACACGCACAAGAGGGAGCCGGCCCCGGGTCCTGGCGAGTCCGAGGGCCCCGCAGAAGGCAAGGAGTGGCCTTGGCTCTGTGTCCCAGCCCTGCTCCTCTGCATGCCACACTGCTATCACAGTCCCCAAAGGCCCCCAGGCTATGCTGCTGCTCAGGGAGAGAAGCTAAGGAAGGAGGGGGCCACGTCTCCAGGTTCTCACTAGCCGACTCTCCCGCCTGTTAAGGCCACGCCGAATCCTCCTCCCTCCAGGACAGATGGGGACGCCGTGTCACAAGGTGGAACCCATATCAGCAAAAGGCAGCTCCAGGCCTGCTCTGAAGCCCCAGGATGCAGCTAGACCCCATCATACAAAGCACGGGTTTAAGGAAGGCGCGTATTCTCTGGGGAGCAGAGCCAGGCACCTGCTGAAGATCAGACTGCCTTAAAGACAAACAACGGTTCAGCCCTTTTAGAAGGCGGAAGAGATAAGTCCTAATGGAACAAAAGTTGGAATGACTATAAATAATTAAAAGAATCAAGCACATTTTAAGAAATCTCTATGGTCCTCTCTCCCAACTTCCTCTCCAACTTTAACCCCATCACAACTCCAGACATGGAGACCAAATTAGGATTTCGGACGCCACAAAACCTTCATTATATTATTTGGTCTTAAGTAACTTCTTAAATTTCCACACGATTCAAGGAGGGTTAAGATGGGAAATTTCTGCACATATTAAAACAATAAGAAGTCTTTTCACCCTAAGAGAGAATTCAGGGAGATTTCAGCAAAAGCAAGAATATGCATCACAAGTATATGTGACTGTTTTTGACAGAGCAAAGCCACAGTGTGCTCAGGTAGTCCCGGCTCTGTGACTTCAGGAAAGTTAGTTAACCTCTCTGTGCCTCAGGTTCAAATCAGATTAGAGAAAATAATTCATAATCCTCAGGGCTGGAGCAAGACTGAAATGAGATGTGCTACATAAAGCACGCAACTGGTAGGAAGGGCTGCGTAAAGGGTGCTGATTATTAAAGTGCATAAATGACTGACTGCATTACTAAGCAGAATATGGTTAAGTGCCCATTGGGGAAGAGTATCAGAGAATAATAGTTTTTTCCTCTATTTACCATCCCAGAGTGTCAGAGAGGCCTTCCGTAAAGCCAGCTGCCAAGTCCTGCTGGATTCTCAGACCTGCACCTCCCCCCCAGGCCTGGTGAGGACGCTCAGCTGTCACCTCCTGGGTGAGGTGCCAGCCTGGCCGGCTCGCTCTGCCACCTCCCGCCCCAGCCCTGCACCATCGGCCAGGCCTCGCACCTCTAGCCTCCAGTAGGAGTGAGCACACTGGCATGAGTACTCGGCCTCCCAGACTGAAAGTAGGGTTATTCCCCCCTGGGAAGCATTTCCAAAACCCCAGCTGGGGCGAGGCCAGGCACGGTCCCCTTGCTGTGCCCCTCGGCGCTCTGCTCCTCACGCTCCTCATCCCACTGCACCAGAACGAACTGGTTAGGTTTCCATCTTACCCTCCAGGGAGCAGGCTCCTCGGGGCACTGGCTGCATCTGGCTCCTCTTTGTACCCCCAGCACCAGGCAGACGGTTGGCGGAATACGAGGGTTCAGTAAAAATGCCAGAGGAGGATTCTGGACTTGCATGGGAAGTTGGAATGACAGACCCATCAATCTGAAGTCCAGGAAAGGATTTAGTGATTATGGAACTGTGAGGGTCCCTCCGGCTGAATATGGAACCCTGAGGGTCACCCAAGGCTGGATTTGGAACCCTAGGGGTCCCCCGGGGCCAGATATAGAACCCTGAGGGCCCCGTCCCCAGAGATGGAACCCTGAGGGTCCCCAGGGCCAGATATAGAACCCGGAAGGTCACGTGGGGCTGGATTTGGAACCCCGAGGGTCACCTGGGGCTGGATTTGGAACCCTGAGCTCCCCACAGACCGAATCTGGAAGGCTGAGGCCCCGCAGGGCTGGGGAGCCAAGCCTTACCTGAGGCTCAGGGAAGTGGGAAGGCGGCTTCTCACCCGTTTCTCCAGGGAGTGAGAAAGGCCAGGGGCGGACAGGGAGGGAAAGGCTGGAGTATCCACAGCTGTCGGTGGGTGGGCTCTAGGAGGCAAATTAAAAGCTCCTGAGCCTGGGCGGTGGACGCATTCACTCATCATGAAGGTCGAGGAAATGGGGAAATAAAGCAGCAGGTGAGAGTGAGGATTATAAAGCAAGCAACTCTCTCAACTCCTTTACCTGTGTTCACCTGTTCCTCCCAAGAGTTCCAGAAAGTGGCTCAGCGGGGCAGATCCGGGCGTGGAAGGAGCCCATCAGAACGTCACTGCGCTGGTGTGACACTTCCCTAGACCAGGGGTTCTCAACTCCAGGTGATTTTGTCCTTCTGGGGCATATCTGGCAATGTCTGGAACAGTCACAACTAGGGGTGGGCGGGGACTCCTACTGGCACGTAAGGGGCAAGGCCAGGAATGCTGCTAAACATCTGTACTGCGCAAGGCAGCCCCCACCGAAAAGAAGTATGTGGCCCTAAATGTCAACAATGACAGAGGAGATTGAGAAACTTTGCCCTAAAGCAATGTCACCTTGGGAGGACCTGGCCGGGAGGCCAGCAGATTAGGCAAACCTGACCGCCTGGCTTCTGTGTGTCTCCAAGACACAGCACATGTTCGGTGCCAGGCGCTCTGCTCTGTGCTACAAGTGGTGCCATGAAAACGTGTGACATCAGTGAGCACCCAGGCGGTCATTTCGAACCACAAAGGAATCATTGTCATGTGATGTAATTCTGCATCTAGAAAGAGCGACTGTTTGTGAGATGGAATGGGTGGAAAGAGAGCGCTGGGAAAGCAGAGGCCAGGGGCAGGGAGGTGGGCGCCCAGGGTTGCCGAGCCTCCTCCCGCCCTGGCCTCCCCACAGCCGAAAAGAGGGCAAAGAAGAGGAAAGAGCCAGGATGACACCTAAGATCCAGGCCATGTACCATGATGGCCTCCACTGTGTGCTGATGGCTGCAGCACCCTGGGAAGAGGAGGTGCTTGATACGGACAGATAGTTCTTGAAAATTTCATCCGCCTCGGTTAACCTCTGCCCGCAGAGAACTGACAGCTCACGAGCAGCCCGTGGAGATGGGCAACAGACCAGATTTCACTCCTGGATCAATTCCCTTCTCCTCACTCTCATTTCAAAGTTTGTCTAAGATAAGCCCTGGCAGAGTCTTTTTCAGAGAATGATCTGCCTTTAAATTCAGTGATGGATTTGTTGAAAGTCAACAAAAGAAAAGAAAGCGTCTGACTTCACCCACCCACAGCCTGGGAACTAAGAGCAGCCGCCACAGATATCCTTAAGAGCAAGCTCCTCAGTGAGCTCCGTGGCGTGGAGATCTGCGTTAAACACTGCTGTTGAGAACAGTTCGAGTTTAATGTAATATACGTAGTGCGTCGTCACTCACATATTTTAACCACATGGCCCTTTTCCTCCGCCCAACATCTCACATCTCTAGCTAAACCACAAGAAAAACAACACTCCCTGAAAACTATAGTAGCTGATCTTATAAACACTGCTGTTAGTTTTTCTCCAAGTTCTAAAATACTACTCTCCTTTGTAATATTTCTGCAGCTCTTAAAAACTAGGGGGAAAGGCATGCAAGAGGTAGGTCTACGTGGTAGAAGACTTGTTCATTATTTCAAAAATATTAGCTTGGCACAGTGGTAGCAGCCTGTAGTCCCAGCTACTCTGGGAGCCAGCCCAGGAGTCAGTCCAGCCTGGGCAACATAGTGAGACCCTGTCTTTAAAAAAAATAATAAAAAATAAATGACTGCAGTGTCTGCTATGTACCAGGCTGTGCACCAGGCACTGGAGACAGACTGAGGAATCCACCACAGCGAGAGATGAAGGGTAGTAGCCCAGAGCCAGGCTTCTGGCAAGCGGTGGTCAGGTTCACATCTCAGCTCTGCTACTTATTATGATCCTAGGTGAGTTGCTTAATCACAGTAATCTTTATCTGTAACATGAAAAGTGATTATATAAAAGTTTTTACATGCTAGGTTTGTTATGAGAATAAAATTAATTAATATATGTGAAGTCTATGTGTAAGGCTGGTGGCGGGCCCCCTCCCTTCCCTATATCAAAAAAGAAAAGGCTCAGGAGACCAGACCCGCCAAGGACAAAACTGCCAGGCCCCGCTGAGAGCAACCACACCCAGATGTCCACCGGGATGACAACGTTTTTGGCTCCTGGATTCCACAAATACCGCCCACCCCTCCTATTTCTCAATGACCACCCAAGGTCACAATGGAAAATTCCCAGCTCTTCCCGCCAGAAGTCCCTTGCACAGCCCAAAGGGTATAAAAGGCCTCAGCCCCTTCAAACGGCAGCGACTTCTGGGCCCCCCCTCTCTTGGAGCCCAGAACCTCATCCAGGAGTGTATAATAAAGCCACGTGGTTTGGTCCCCACTCTCTCTCTCTCTCTCTGTCTTTTCTTTTTGCCGCCGCTGAAAAACCTTACACTATGTACTGGCACAAGGGAGCTTCTGTAAAGGTGGGCAGTATCATTCTCATATATTCTACAGGCGGGCCAGTCACCTCAGGGTCTCCAATGGCCTCTGCAGGTTTCTTCCAGACTGAGGAATCACATCCTGCAGGAATTTCTGTGTCCAGCTTCAAAATCCCATGAAGTTCAAAATGCACCTCCTCTCTCTTGTAGGATCCT
Organism: Mirza zaza; assembly: GCA_008750895.1. Lineage (NCBI taxonomy): Eukaryota > Metazoa > Chordata > Mammalia > Primates > Cheirogaleidae > Mirza > Mirza zaza. Next base: position 79,639 of record VSMD01059400.1, read on the forward strand.
ATGTAGAAATGACCATGAAATAGCTATTACGTCTAATAGCTCTCGGGAACAGCTTCATGCTGATCTCTTTTGAGATTGGAAAAAAAAAGAACTTGCTAAACGTTTTCTCCCAAGGTCAGCCAAGCAGAGGAGTGTGGTTTTCCAGATGCACTTTGTCTTACTGCCCTTATAATGTTTAGGCCAGGGTGGGGAAATCCACTCTACTAGCATTATGTTCCTTTCCAAGGTGCATGCTTGCTCTTTGGCAGATTGCCTACCTGTTTCACTTCTGTCTTTATTTTGCTCGTCCAGTCTGGTTTGCTCTACTTCTTCCTATGACCCTGAGTACTACCTTTCAGTCAACATTCATTCATTCATTCATAGAGGCACACACCCATCTGCCATCCATCCATCCATCCATTTATTCAACAAATAGTATTGAGTATCTTGTCTCAGGCACCATATATTATGTATATAGCAATAAAGAGGGGGAAATTAAGTGGGGAAACAATTCTACTAGAGGAGCTTCATGATATTAGGAAACAGAAAGTACTGCAACAAGGTCCTAACATTCTTTAGGTTGGGTATTTAGATTCTCCGTGAGTTTCTGGTGAACTGTGTGAACTAAAATAAAATTTCAAGGCTCACCCCCCTGACTGAATGGACCCCCTCTTGGCCAAAAGAATATCCTAAAATTAAATTGTTTGCCAGGAGGAGGGAGGGCAGACTTGCCTCTTCATGTCCCCCTCCCTTCTTGGAGACATCCTTTGTAACCCATTAACAGGCCTAAGGGTATGCAAGGCAAACCTGCAGGCCCTCAATTTGCACAACAAATCTATGTCAGGTGGCTAAACTCTGATAACAGCTCCTTGTTAAAACATTCAAAAAGCTTCACGTCTTTAACCAACTACAAGCCAAAGAATCTTTAAACCCACCTATAACCTGTAAGCCTCCCCCGCTACCCCCCCCAGATGTCCCACCTTTTTGGGCCAAATCAATGTATGATATTGATTTATGACCCACGTATTGATTTATGACTTTACCTGTAACCCCTGTCTCCCTGAAATGTATAAAAACCAAACTGTGACCCAGCCACATCTGAGTCCACTAGCTCAAGGCCTCTTAGCAGTGGCTCTGGGTCATGGTCCTCAAATTTGGCTCAGAATAAATCTCTTTAAAATTATTTTACAGAGTTTGGCTTTTTTACGTTGACAACTGCTATTCCTTTATAAGAGGGCTGACAGCTGTAAGGGATTGAAACCCACCTGTTTTTGTCAGAACAAGACATAGACTTGCAACGTGTTATGGGAAACAAGTTCTGAAGGACATGAGGGTATTCTGTAACCCAATGGGCATATAGTTTGATGCAGGTGGGGTTTTTTTCTTTTTAAAATGCTATCCTCTGAGCCCATCTGGGGGGTGAGCTATAGTCCCCTGGAAATCTGTTAAGTAACTCTCTATGGGGGGACCCGTGAGAGATGATCTCACTCAGCTTGTTCTTTGAGAAAGAGGACACACAAGCCTTCTATTCGGCTTTATCTCCAGGGTCACAAACCCCACTTCTTCCCATTTACTTAATTAACAAACGTTTACCAACCCTATGCTCAACCAACATGGAAGATACAAGAAAATTATGAGACAGACGACAGCCAACTGCTAACCACTCACTCCATGCCTGCCCAGCACAGGCTACGTAGAAAACTGTGCAGTGAAATACACATCCATGTCACAGCCAATAAACACCTGGATCCAAAGTAATACGCCCTGGTTTAAAGGGCTGCTTCCACATCTGTTTCCCTGTTAGTTCCTGAGCTTGTTTAGGGCAGAACTGGTTTCCTATTGTTGCTATATCCATAATATATAGTGCCTGAGACATGGTATCAACACTATTTCTGAACAGATGAATAAATGGACGGATGGATGACAGATGAATGTGTGCCTGTATGAATGAATGAATGGATGGATGGTGACTGAAAGGCAGGACTTAGGGTCAAAGGAAGAAGTACAGCAAACCAGATTCAAGGAACAAAATAAAGACAAAAATGAAACAGGTAAAAAAAAAATCTTTGTGAAGCAAGAGTGCACCTTGGAAGAGGACAGGTTAGATAGTGTTCAACAAACATTGTTCCTATTTTAAGACATTTCCTCTTATTCTTTCCTCTTACTACCCTTATTAGAAGAAAATGGAAATCAGCCAGTCACAGATCTTCCTTGAAAACCCTTCATATATTTGAAATCTGTAACAACTGAAACTGTATCTTATTTTGCTCACAGTTGTATCCACAGCCTAGACACACAATAGATACACAAGAAGTATTTGTTGAAAGAACCAGTGCATGCTTTAAGCTTCCTCTTTTCACACAGCCTTGGAAGTGACTGTAAAGCTTCTCCAACCTGTATGTGAAGCCAGATGTCAGAGCTCCAATTCTTACGTTCCAAACTAATTCACTGTCTTAGACAAAGATGGATGAATTAGTTACCCAGGCCCTGGCTGATGTTAGAGGATTATTAAGCCAGGCTTGATCACATATGTTTCTCCAAATATTTGGATGTTAAAAACCATTTAGAAATGTGAACTCAGCTTCTTCCCATACCCATCAGACCTCCTTTTCAGAATATAGCAGATCATGCAAAGTGTATTATGTTTACCACACCCTCATCTGAGCACCCCACAATTCAAAGCAAAGGCAATGGTAGGAATTACGAGGATGACATTGTGAGTGAGTTTGGGGTTCCCTCCCTCCCAATGTCTTACTTGTTTAAAGTCGGGTTTAAGTCCGGCCTTTAGTTTTTGAGCTTCAGCTAAAAAATTATTCGATGAGAAAGGATTCTACTTCCTATTCTTCTTCTAACAACCTTTCTTGTCCTGATTTGTAAGAAAATTCTGTCCTTTACATCGACTTCTTATTCTTTCAGCCAGCACAGCATATACCTGCTCTATTCTACACTAAAGACTGACTTCTCCCTGCTTATAATAAGAACCCTGAACCAAGATCCATTTCTTATCATCCATCTCTGCCATCTGGGACACCCTCACCTTCTCCCCTTGAATCATCTGCCTCCTCTGCTCCAAAACGTCAATGTCATCTTCAAGTCCTTCCTGCTAGCATTCATCTCAGACTAACCGCATTCCCCTTCCAATCCCCTTCACTTGCTCTCACCTTCTCCCCAGCTGTGTGCTCATCACGTTTTGCCACCCGTTTGGAGGGCTTTAAACTCGAGAGCACAGGCTACAACTGCTGCCTTCTTCCCTAGCTTCACAGCACCCAGTTCAGAGCCTCGTGAGACAGTGAAATCCCAATACCATGACTACTGCCACTCTAGAATTGACTTCGTTAGTATTACCTCTAGTCAGCCTCTTTCATGGGACCCTACTTTCACTCCACATTCATAGCTCCAAGTCCCTCCCCCAGGTCAAGGCTGGTGATTATTTTAACCTCTACTCAGGATCTGGATGTTGGAAAGTGGTTTTTGTTTGGTTGGTTGGGGTTTTTTCTTTCTTTCTATACTTCCAAGGGATTCTTGCTACTTTTCCTTTAAATTTTATTCCATTAGGGTTTTTGTTGTGAAATTCCCAGATCTGGAAACTCAAGAGTATCCCCACTGTAGATGTTCTCTTACTCGCTGTCAGGCTGCTTGTGGTAAATCTACATCCTTGAGGACAATTTTCAGGCTGGAAAAACAGGAACTTAGCATGACTGCCTTCAGAACTCTTTGCAAACATCAAAACCTACAATCCAACCATTTCTCTATGTGTACTAGAATGGGCTTTTCCAAAATGTGTCATATTCTTTTTAGTAATACTTTTCTATGTTTTATGCTCTTTAAATTGTTCTCTTTACTCCATTTAGCTCTAGTTTGGTGCACACTATTTAACCCCAATTTTCAGATAACTTTTGTATCTTAAATACTTAAGACCTCTTGCATCATAGTAAGTTTTATAAGACATTGATGATAGTGCATCTAGACGAGGAGCTCAGGGAACAAAACCTCATTAAAACCACTTCTTCTTCCTGCTTCTTCAGGGCACGGTTACTCTGAGGTTTCTAAGTAATGTTTTTGGCTTTACTCGCCAGAAAGTATCATGAGGGCTAAGTGACCTTCACAAACCTTAACCAAAATTGCAGAAAATTTTAACAATCAAAACATGGGATTACTACTGATCGATCTTATAAAGGCTGATTTGGTAATCTGGGATGCCCATGAAAAGAATGGTGTCCATCAACAGACATTTCCTTACACGTACTGAATAAAAGCATCAATTTAACTGGTACCTGCTAATAGGCCCATTGGGACTATGTCTTTTGAAGAGATGTGTTATTTGAGTCTAATTATATTCGACTTTGCTTATTCCTAGGTAGATAATCATTTTCTCTCATCTCATACTTTTTTCTGAAAACCAATTTTTTTTTCTCCCCATGGAGAACATTCAGAAGATTTAGTAGTAATAGTTTTAACTTAGGACTTGTGATTTGCCCCCATTCTCTCTGCCATCTTCACAGTTCCCTAAACACACACATACGTTAACACACACATACATTAACACACATGCACTTTCTCCCTTCTCTCAAGCTACTTCTTTTCCAGCTGAAGGTGTCTGACTAATAAGCACAGACGGGTTGACCCACAGTTTTGAAACAGGAAAAGCCCATCAGCTCTCACCTTAATGAGAGTGAATAGCGTGGGAACTCCATCTAAGAACAAGGCACAAAAACGAAAATCAAGAATCCTACTGGGTAGTGACCATTTGTTACTCATACTTGTTGAGCTTCAATATCGCGCTAAGTTCAGACTAGAGCCAAGACCCATCTGATAAATACGGAGACTTCCAGGCAAAGCCGGGCAGACGGTCCCATTTTACCAGTGTGAATTCTCAAACATTCTCTAAAACTTTATTCCGAGGATCTCAGCCCCATAAAAGCATTAAGTGTTACTTCCCCTCAGCCTGGTCACAGGGTCAGTATCGCATCTTGAGAAGTGTTTAGGTTTCCTAAAAAAAGAGAAAGACCAGACACTGAAGTCTTACATAAACAACAAAGTATCCCTTCTTTAATTCCTAGATATGATGGAGAATGCCTAGGCCGAGCATCAGGTAAATAAAGAGGTCATTACAAATGCCGGTTTCCTTGACAACTCCCCTCCCCCTCCCCTCCCCGCCGTGCTAGGGCAAAACCAAAATGCGCGTGAGGAGGGGTAGCCGCAAAGCCACGCGGGGCTCCCGCAAGCCCGGGCGGCCACCGCCGAGCGCGGCAAGCCGCAGACCAGAAACGCAAAGGCAGGCGAACCCATTTCTGTCGGGGCCGCTGCATTCCGCGTAGTATTTTTGTGGTTGCCATAGAAACGTCAGAGACGGAAGAACATGTTGCATGACACAAAAGAGAGCAGCATGGAACGGAGCAGGACGCCGTAAGCGGGAGGGGTGGGCGCGCGGGGCCGAGGGGCGCGGGGCGCGGGCGGAGCCGCGGAGGTCCGAGCCCGCCCGCCCGCCCGCCCGCCGCGCCCTGCGCTGCCCTGCGCTGCCCTGCCCGCCGCCCGCGGAGCCCGCACGGCCGGCGCGGGGAGGAGAAGCGGGCGCGAGCGATGCGAGCCGCGGCCACACCCAGCGCGAAGGCGGCGGGCCCGGCGCGGGCAGCACCTACCTCCTTCCTGGCAGCCCCGGGCGCACGGACCCAGCGGCCAGAGCCGAGACGCAGCCGCCGGGCGCACACTGCCACTAGTTGATGGGGCTGCGAGTCAGCCCGCACTGGGGAGAAAAGGCGAGACTCCACCCATGGGGTGGACCCTTCGGGAAGGGAAAAAAAAAGTGGTCCTCAGCTGACGTCTCTCCCCACTCATGTCACTTCCTTTTAAAGCTACAAGTTAGCAGTTACCGGGAGGGAAGGTCGCGCTGGTGTAACCCGAGTCACTCCCTCCCCTTCCAATTAGCGCGCGGGAGCGCTCCGGTTGGCTCCGCGTCTGCGATCTGCCCGAACCAAAAACAAAGCCCGCCAAGTGGCCTGCCTGCCTCCCCCTTCCGCCAAACGCTGCTGCGGCCCCAAGCCCGCGGCGGCCCCTCCAGCCCCAGCGCCCGCGGACTCCGGCCCGGCCTGGGCTGCGCCCTGGAAACTGGCCCCGGGCGGCTCGTCTCCAGTTCGGCAGGTACCGGATCGATTTGCCAGGCGGCACTGCCCAGCTCGAAAGCGCGCTCACCTCTCCTCGGCCCGCCGTGCTGGGAGGAGGTTGCCCGCCTTCCCCTCCGGAGAGCCCAGAAGCGCCTTCAACGAAACACGCCTCAGCGCGCACCAGATGGAGACGTTGGGAACGGGGATGAAAGCAGCGCGGAGGCCAGGCGGTGCGGTGCGCTGTCGCCCTCCGAGCCCCAGGCACCCGGGCTGCTCCCCGCCGCTCGCGCGGGCGCGCGCACACTCGGGCGCACACGCACGTGCACGCGGCATGTACACGGCGTGCATTGGAGAGAGGGTCTGGGCAGAGCTCTGCAATGAAAGAGTGTCCGCACAACTTTACAAGGGGGCGGGCTGTTGGGAAGTCCAGAAATGCCGGGTCTCCAATATTCCTAGAAAATTATTTCAGTCTCAGAAGGGCCAAGGTGTATGCCCTTCGCATGTTAACTGTTACAGCCATTGTCACAAATAACACGTGAGTATTTACATACGGTTCCCTGGCTCATTCCATTCTTTAGATGCTTAGCATCTACAGAGGGAAGATAAATTGCTCACAAATAGCTAGAACACATTGCACAATGACTAAGAGTGATGAAAGTGTCAAAAACCAGTGTGCAGTGGAGCCAGAGAGGGCAGAAAGGCTCTCCTGGTTGCCATGGGGAGGCATTCAGAACAGGGTTGGACTGGGCTCTTTAGGGTGGGTGGCATTTTGAGGGGACACGGGAGGGGCAAAGCAAGGGTGGAGAAGAGGATAAAGGACATCTGGGGCAGAATAAGGATCAGAACAGAAAGCCCACTGGTGGCAACAGCTTGTTTTAATATCTATGGGAAAATGAATTTGACCAGATAGTAATGCTTGTAAAGATGTCTATGAAAAGTTTCTTGCAGCTGATGCAATGTTTAAGAGTTCTCTCTCATAAGTTTTCTAATTCTGTTTTATAATCCACTGGTTTCTAGGTTTGGTGGAAACTTTTCACCAGGGCTTTTCAAAGTATTTTTCAAATGGAGTTAGACTGTTCTTCATAGTCGAATGCTAAACAGGAATTTATTCCAAAATCTACAAATTGCACACATTTGTGCTATATTTATTACAAGTACGGTCAATTATTTCAATGGAAACAACATAAAATTTAAAATGTTGACAATTGCAACTCATTCCGATCTCAATACGTTAAGGCCTTTATTCCATTACTATGATTATAATTATTGTTATGCTTATTATTGCTAACACTTTGACTGTCTAGACAATGTTGCCCACAGTCTCATTTATCTCAGAGATAGCTGAGAAATATGGGAGAAAAAAATTACTATTTCTACAAATTTAGAGAACTACAACATTCATGGGTTAAATCCTACGCACTTTATCCAGAGTCCCCTTTAGAGTCTATCCTTATTTGATAAGCCCTTATTTAGCTGTTTCTATCTTAACAGGATATTGTGAACATTTCCAGATCATAATCTAACAATTCAGTTGAACGCATATTTATTGTCTGTGCTAGTTGCTGAAGACACGGAAACAAGAGCAAGACATGGACATTGCCCCAGAGTGCTCAAAGTCTTAGAAGAGAGAGAGACATGTCGGCCATGATGACACGAATGGAGGTGCTGGTGGATCTCTGTCCACGGGTCAGAGGTGGCCCAAGAATGGGACCAGGGAAGGGGGGTATGTATACATTGTAACTTAGCTCACAGCAAATTCTAAGAGGCATCATGAACGTGTATTCATTCCTCAGTGAGACAGTAAGAAATAAATACTGATAGTTGGAGAAAGAAGAAAAAAATTAAAAGTAGATACAAGGCATGAACTGATAATTCAAAAAAGGATACATAAATGGCCAATAAACAGAAAAAGATGCAACTTTACATAAAAATATAAGTACAATAGATGTCATTTTTTTTTTTTGGCCTATTCACTTGTCAAACATTCCAAAAACTTTAATGCTATTGTACAGAGGGTGCAACGTGGTGGGCTGTCTCCTCTCTTACTGGAGACAGTAAATGGATACAATCTCTGAGATTCAACAAAAATTTTCCAGAGCCTTTAAAATGTTCATACTCCTTAATCCAATAATGCAACTCAAAAGAATTTATACCAAAGAAATAAGCTGAGATAAATTCAAGAATTTAGGTACATGTATATTCATCAGAGCCATTTATAATAGAAAAGAATGGGAACCGTCTGAATTTCTGAAGTAGCAGGTTGCCTATGTAAATGGTGTGATATTCATATGATGAAACACTCTACAAAAATTAAAAATCCTATTTTTGAAAGACATAGGGAGACTTATGATATCCTAACTGAAAAGGGAACTAAGCTATATATAAAATATGATCCCCTTGTTATAATTACACAAATATATATTATATTGTGTATGGTGGGTTGAATAAGTGTCCTCCCAAAATTCACGTCTACCCAGAACCTCAGAATATGACCTTATTTGGAAACAGGGTCTTTGCAGATGTAATTAGCTAAGATGAAATCATGCTGGATTAGGGTGGGTCACAGGTCCAATGTCCTCATAAGAAAAGACACACGGAGAGTAAGGCCGTGTGATGAGGGAGGCAGAGATTGGAATGATGTGTCTACAAGCCACACATTGCTGGCAACCACCAGAAGCTAGGAGAGGTGCATGGAACAGATTCTCCCAGGAACCAGCCCTGCTGACACCTTAATTTCAGACTCCTGGCCTCCTGGACTGTGAGAAAATAAACTTCTGTTGTTTTAATTGTGGTTAATTTGTTCTGGCAGCCCTGGGAAACTAATACAGTGTGTAAAGGTGTCATTAGACCACCAACAATGATTATTTCTGGATAGTGACACTGATGATGATTTTTATTTATATTTTATGGCATTTTGAAGAACTTTCTGCAATGAACATGTATGACTTTTATAATAAGAAGATTATGATTAAATAACAAATAACCCAGGGTTTCTAAAAGCATAGCGTTCAAGGGCAATTTAGGACAAAAGCAAAGAATAATCGATGATGATTATGACATGTGAAATCCCAAAGATTAAAGTATTTTCAGAGCCCTCTGTGAGGTAGAAATCTGTGTATTTCAGAAACTTTTTTTAAACCTAAGTTTTGGTACTTAAAATCATGGTATCATTTATCTAAAATGTGAACTCACCCACCATATATTTAACAGCTGTGCTACCTAGTTGAGTTACTAATGGCATGATTTCAAACTGACCATTCTCTTAACATATGGTTATCTACACATTGACAGTATTTTTATTTGCCTGGTTTTGTGAATATTGATATAGATATTCCTATAAATCTATATATAGTTTGAAATTTTTCTTAAGCTATAAAATATACTGATATCATAAATTTACAATTATGATTACTTTATTGGATGCTAAATTAGGAATTGTGGCTGCTTAGAGGAGACTAAGAAAACATATAAATAATAAAGTTAATTTGATATTTAGAATGTATAATCTTATATCTAACAGTTGTATATTTCAATAAATTCTAATTGGGTTTTAAAAATGTCACATATATGTTTTTAATAACCAAAAAGATCTTAAGGCTGTCTTGTTATTATTGCAATAATTCCAGGTACTCTCAAATAGGTTTAACATTAATTATCGCTGAAGAGAGTGCAGAGGAACCAGACAAAATTTCCTCCTTAATCAACTATTATTATGACATAAGTCATTCCCAAAAGATGAATGCATTTCTAGAACCATCTGTTTATTATCAGCTCTTGATGAGTCTTAACTCTGACTTTAATACTTGTCGTCTGTATTCACTGAGCTATTTTCTCTTTTTAGACACCCTCAGGTCAATTCGGCATGGCTGGGTTAACTGAAAAGTCATCTACTCCCCTCTTCTGAACCCAGCAATGAGCGACTTGAGATCAGACGATGCAGTCGAAGGAAGTGAATTCGAATCAGTTAATGCCCAGGTGATTGGCAGCAAATTGAAAAAGATACCAGGGTCAGGATCTGATTTGAAAAGAGAAGGTAATACAACATGAATACTGAAACTTAGCATTTATATTCTTCACAACCAAGTGAAAAGAAAGCACATAAGTTTGAGTGGTATTTAACTCAGGCTGATTTTCACTTCATTGCACTTTACATATTGTGTGGATTTTTAAAAAAAAATTGTTTTGTTTTGAGACAGGGTCTTCTTCTGTCATGCAGGCTGGAGTGCAGTAGCATCATCATAGCTCATTGCAGCCCCAAACTCCTGGCCTCAAGCAATCCTCCTGCCTCAGCCTCCCAAGTAGCTGGGACTTCAGGCATGCACCACAACACCTGGCTAATTTTCCTATTTTTTTGTAGAGACAGGGTCTCACTCTTGCTCAGGCTGGTCTCAAACTCCTGGCCTCAAGCAATCCTCTCACCTCGGCTTCCCAAAGTGCTAGGAACATGGGCGTGAGCCACCATGACAAGCATGTATTACTCTTATAAACAGAAAAGTAAAGCTGTATTTATTTTCTAAAATAAACACTTTCCATTCTCAACTATTGACATAATGCTTTTCCTTATCTGGTGACCATTAAAGCTTATAGCATAACGGCACCTTGGGGGGTGACCTATCTGGAGTGTGACCCTCACCAGCAGCATCTCCAGCACCAGGGAGCTTATTGGAAAGGCAGAAGCTCAGGCCTGCCCCAGGAAACTGCATTTTGTCAACATCCCAGGAGATTTACATGCACGTTAGAGCTTGAGAAGCACTTATTTTAGTCCAAATTCCTCATTTTATGAGGACACATCCAGGGTTCTACAACAGACAGGGAGAACTGAAGCAGGTTCAATGTTTAATGATTCTCACCTCACAATCTGTTCCACTGTATTGTCAATATCAAAAAAAGATATTGGCATGATAATGGCAAAAAAAAAAAAGAATTTCTACTTAAAATCATGATCATTCCACAAAGTATTGTTATTAAAAGTCCATCTATACTCCATGCATTTGGAGTTTATATACAGAGTGTCGATTTTACTAAAAAAAAAAAAAAAAAAAAAATTTGGCGACTGTCAGACCGAAGTTGGCAAAGGCACAGGATATCTTTCCTCCGTGATTGCTCACTTTATCATGATTTCAAGCCAAGCTGCATCTAGCTCAACAAACCTTTGCTTTGAGATTGATTGTCAAGAGAGGTGGCACAGATCCCGGCCGGCCTCCTCGTTTCTGCCCTTGCCCTCCCCGAGCCTGCTCCTCTCCCACACAGGGAGCTTTGTGAAATGAAGATGGAAACATGCTGCTCCTCTCTCCCCTTCTGCCTTTAGGTGCCCCCAGAGTCTCCCGTGTCCTTACGGTCAATTCTACCAGTAAGCTGGCTTTGCTCCTTGCAACAAAGAGTCCTAGTTAGTTACTGAAGTTTTGGGAGGCTCACCTTCCTCATACACAAAATTCCAACATGGGGGTGGTTGTGATGTTTAACTGAGACATTATGTGCGAAGCACCTGAAATAGTGTAGAACCTCAAAAACAGATCATTCTTTTCTTTCCCCACTGATTAATGTACAGATGACGTTCAGATCTATACTTCCAGTTAGCATCTCTCTCCTAAACCTCAGACCATTTATCCATAACCTGACGAATGCCTTCATTTAGCTATCCCAAAGGCATCACCCATTGAGCAGGCTGCAAAACAGACCTTTTGACCCCAACTTGGCCAATGCTCTGGGGTCCCTTCTCCCAACTTTCTCGTTCCGTGTTTTGGTGAAACTGGTGACTTCAAAGTTGCCTTTGAATCTTCCCCATTCTGCTTGCTTTTCTTTCCCCTCAAATCATCTGTTGATTCTCTTCTCAAAGATTTATGCACAGTCCTTTCCTGTCACTGCCACCTCTGCTGAGTTAGTGTGGAACCCCATCGTTCTCTCTTAGTTGACTGCAAAAAACAAAAACAAAAAAAACAAACAACTGTACTTTGATTTTTTTATCTCAGCATAAAACTCAAACACCCTAGGGTGACATGTAAGGCTATGATCCGGCCTTATCTCTCTCTCTACTCTTGTCTCTGGCCTCTTTCTATACTGTCTTAGTCCATTTTCTGCTGCTATAACAGACTGCCACAGACTATCACAGACTGGATACTTTATAAAGAACACAAGTTATTTGGCTCACTGTTGTAGAGGCCGTGAAGTCCAAGAGCATGGCGCTGCATCTGCAAGGGTCTTCTCACAGCAGAAGGTATCAGCACGTTGTGTGGAAGCATGCATAAGAGACAGACAGTGGGGCTGAACTTATCCTTTTATCAGGATCCCACTCCCATGGTAACTAGCCCACTACTGCAGTAACAGCATTAATCCATTCAGGAGGTCGTCACCCCCCCTCCCAATACCATTACATTGGCAATTAAATTTCAATGTGAGCTTTGGCAGGGACAAACCACAGCATATACTTTTCCAAGGGCTGCCCTTCCCTCACCGCTTATCAGCTGCCTGACTTCCCTCACCTTAAAGTTTTGCTCATAATCTCCTCCAGGAAGCCCCCCAGCCCAATTCCTTTAAAAGGTAGCGTTGTCTTATATTTATCTCCATTAATGAATTTACCACAATGGAATTTATTGGTTGTTTTTATCTGCTTCTTCCCTACTAGCTTGTGAGGGCACGATCTTTGTTTCCAAAGAACTGGCACAATAGGGTTCCATAAATGCCAACCGAATGAACAAACATCACCACTGCTATCACCTCCTGCCATGGGCAGTGGGCACACTCAGTTTCTACCCCTAGAACACACACAAGTTTCTTTTCAGCCATCCTTTTTATCCTTGGTTTTCAGTTAGTATATAAACATTTAAGAAAAAGTTTCAACTCTCCTTAAAATCATCTCCTTCATTTTCCTTTATCACGTTCTTGTCCAGTCTTTGCTCATATGCGTGCATATTTTATTTAGCTATGATCATAGTGGATATCGAAAATTTTCATCATGTTACCTAGCATATCCTAAGCTGATTTCCTTATCAGAGTTGTCATAACTGTCTTCTTAATGCCTTTTAAGATTTTACACACTTAGCATATAATAATTTTCTTAATTGCCCTCCTGATGGACATTGGGTGCTATCTACCTTCATCTACTGAGAATCACTCTTCGGTGTCACTTGCTTCTGCTTAATGAGCACTAAGCACTTTGTATCATACATTGTATTTTTCCATTTTATAATGAGGAACCTGAAGTGTAGCTGTGTTGAGTCACTTCCTCAAGCCAGTAAATATCAGAGGCAGGATGTCAAGTCAGGAGTGCCTAACTCGGAGGATTCTGTCCTCTGGCTCTGGAGTAGCCCACCATCACAACAAACACATTTTCTTCTCTGGGGTGATTTCCTAAATAAAGTCCCAGGAGTAGGTGCTCTGTGACGCGCTCCAGGCATTACTGCATAGACCAACATGTTGCTGCTCATCACGACTTTCCTATCATTTTGTTATGCCTTAAATATGTTCTGTAAATTTTATAATGTTGATGAGCACCAATTTACATTTTTGTATAGGACATGTGAAGTTCAAGATCTATCAAAGTGTTTGTTTTTATTTATCATACAATTTTTTATTTGCGTGAAACCTATTCTTATTCATGACTATACTCACAGTCGATATTTACCACGTACAAATAAATGTTAATTTATCAATCTGTTCCTTCTGTGATTTCTTTTTTTAAATAAGCAAGTATGCTTACATTTGCCATTTATCTATTTGCATAAATTTAGGGGATACAAGCGTAATTTTGTTACATGGATAGATTGTACAGGGGTGAAGTTAGGGCTTTTAGGGGATCCATCACCCAAATAAGGTACACCGTACCCGTTAAGGAACTTCTCATCACCCATCCCGCCTCACTCCTCCACCTTTCCAAGTTCCCACTGTCGATCATGCCACTCTGCATCCATAGGTTTACATTATTTAGCCCCAACTAAAAGATAAAAACATGGTATTTGTCTTCCTTCTATGATTTCAACTGCTTCAATATGCAATTTATTTTCCAGGAGTTTTCCTGCCATTCTCTACATAAGTTCTTATTTTGAGTTTATTTTTTGTGTCTAGGGTAAGGTGTTTAAAATGATTACCAAATTTCCACCTTGCCATGCCATTTGTTAAGTAAATCTTCCGTTGTTTCGAGCGTGGTGACACAGAAAGAATATGGACTTCTGGAGAAAACAGACCTGCACTGGGATCCCGGCCATGGAGATCCATCCCCTTGCAGTCTGGGCAGCTTTTCCCTCTGTGCCTCCCTCCCCACAGGGCTCAGGAACTCGGGACAGAGGAGGAAGATGAAGACTGAAATCCCTGCCCGCTGCACACTCACGGGCAGCCCGGGTCTGGGTTATTCCAGCCTTCCTCCAAGTCACAGCTGCGGGACTTAGCAGTGCCGGCCAGACATCATCCCTGGTGGATCTGGGTGGCCCACGGCCTTGGGGCAGACGTGGAGCAGTGTCTTGTCTGGAGCAGCCTTTCTTTGCCAGAGAAAGGCAAGCGACTGGCTATTGAGGCCATCAAGGCAAAGAGAAGCACAATTGCCTAAAGGAAGAGAGCGAAGGTGAGGGGCCAGTCTCCCTGGCCCGTCAGTCGGGCCACTCCGGGCGCTGCATGGGTGCCTTTCCTGAGGTAAGCCGAGATTTGCCCACTCCCCCGGCCACCGGCTGTGGCAGCAGCACCTGCTCGTTGAAGCAGAAATTGGCAACACCTGGCTGGCCCTAAGCTTACACTGCTGTCTGTCTCCTTGATTGTCATCACAGGGTTTCCCCTGGCTCTCCAAGGCAGAGGGGGCCTTTGCCATATTTTCTCCAGTTGCTGTGCTTTGCCTCAGACTTTCCCAAATCCTACTAAGAAGGCGTCTCCGTCCCTTGGAGTCGCTGTAAAGAAACACTTGAGTCTGGGTACTCTGTAAAGCAAGGCAGTCTCTTTGGCGCTCGGGTCTGCAGGATGGACGAGAAGCGTGGCACTGGCACCTGCTTCTCACCGGGCCCCGGGAAGCCTCTGCTCCAGACGGAAGGTGAAGAGGATGGAGGAGGAGGGAGAGAGAGAGAGAGAGAAGGGAGGTGACAGGCTCTTTGTAATGATTAGTTCTCACAGGAGCTAACAGAGCCCTACCTCACTCATTACCATGAGAGCGGCACCACGCCCTTCAGCGAGGGACCCAGCCCCATGATCCAAACACCCCTCCCAGCCCCACCTCCAACACCGAGGGTCACATTCCAACAGGAGACCTGGTGGGCAAATAAGCTGCGCCCAAGCCACAGCAGAAGGGCCGCGCCATTGACCTGGGGAGCGTGGTGCCTTGGCCTTACCACGCACTCAGTGCCCTAAACCAGCAGGCCCCAACCTTTTTGGCACCAGGGACCATTTTCATGGAAGGCAATTTTTCCACAGACCAGGGGATGGGGAGCGGTTGGGACGATTCAAATGCATTGCATGTATCCTGCACTCTATTTCTATTGTTATTACATTGTAACATATAATGAAATAATCACACAACTCACCATAGGGTGGGGACCCCTGCCCTGTGCTGTCTGCGCCCTGCTCATCTCTGCAGCCCGGCACCGGCACCTTGAGCACTGGCAGGTGGCGGCACAAGAGTTCTTGGGACTTGGCTTAGCAATGTGTCGTCCGTAGGCTTAGCAGTCACAGAGCGCAGTCTTCCCCTTAACCGAGGGCCAGGTTTGCCTTTGGTGGGGACACACGTTTTAAGAGCTGGTCTTCACATGCTCATACTCCTGGGCATGACTTTTGTGAAGTATCTGGCCTGTGGCTTCATCACACATTGTTCACGAGCTGGCGTAGGCTGCAGTGGGAATAGGGAGGTCAGCGTGGGCTTCACTGAGAAGGTGAGATTTGAGCAAAGATTTGGGGAAGGGCAGGAGCTCTCCGCCTGGACGCACACCTGCACGGAGAATGTTCTGGAAGAAGGAGCGAGCAGCAGGCTCCTGGCATGGGCTATGTGGCGGAGTGCCGGCTTGTGGGAGGATGGCTGAGGCTGCAGGAGGGAGTAACGGGGGTCAGAGCGGCAAGGTTCAAGGGGCTGCAGGGAACCAGTCACAGTGGCTTTGCGGGAGGGTGTGAGGACCTTGGGCTTTTGTGCTGAGGAACTTGGGGACCCGCTGCAGGGTGGGGGCTGAAAAGTGACATGGCCAGACTAATGTTTGAACAGACTCCTCTGGGAGGCATGTTGAGCAAAAACTCTGTGGGGCACAGGACAAGGCAGGGACAGGAGTGGGCCGTGGTGGCCATGATCCAGCAAGAGGTGCTCTGACAGCAGGTGGGACCAAAGGAATCCTGACAGATTGCATGTGGGTGTGAGGCGAAGGCGGGTGGCCGAGGAAGAGCCCAAGGTTTTTGGCTGAGCAGATGGAGGGACGGAATTACCTGTGCATGAAGCAAGATTTGGGGGTAAAGATTAGCACTGTTTCTGACCTGCCGAGTTGAGACAGCCATAAATCACCCGGGTGGCAACGGGGTGGAGTCCTTGGGAGTCTGAAGTCTAGGAGAGGGAGATCTAGGTTACAGATAGACATTTTTGGAGGAGTCAGCATAGAGATGACATATAAAGACATGAAACTGGATGAGATCATCTTGGGGTGGGCAGATGAAACCCAGCATGCCCGATTAAATTTGAATGCAGATAAATAATGAACGCTTTTTAGCCTAAGTATGCCTCATGCAATATTTACCTGTTACCCAGGTAAGTATTTGGGGCCATGCAATATTTGGGACATCCTTTCACCATAGGACTGTTTGTTGTTTTAGCTGGGAGTTCTATATTTTTATTTCTCAATCTGGCAACGCCACCTGGGGAGGCAAGCGGTCCGAGGACTGAAACCTGGTCCTGGAAGCAGGAAGAATTTGTGCAGAAGGAGCAAGTGAGACAGGCTGACTGATAAAGCAGGAAGAAACCATCTGAGAGTGGGGTGCCCAGAATCGGGGGTGCGGAGCATTGCGGAGGAGGAAGTGACACACCAGTAGGACTGGACGTAACCAACCATCCGACTGGGCGATGGGGACGCCATCGGTGATGCTGACAGGGCAGCTGTCCGCCGGTAGCTGAATGTGATCCTAGTGTTTTCTGCAACAGGGGACTGAAATGGCCTGAATTAGTTAGTCCCCACTGAATGTATGCAAGCATTCAAGGTGACTTTCACCTTGGTGCTCCCGGGAGAATCTTTCCACCCTGAGGAGGTCCTGGGTGGGGTACCTGGGGTGCTCAGGGCCTGCGCTGTCGGCATCTCTCAGGAAAGGCCGGGCTGAGCGTGGACGTGGAATTAAAGTGCAGGAGTGGCAGCGTGCACTGGGAAAGACAGGGAAGCTGGCTGATGAGGGCAAGAACCAGAGCAGTGACCTGGAACCCTGAGCCTCATTTCTGGGAACCGGGGAGAGGCAGGAAGTGAGGCCCAGCTGGAACTGCCGGCACTCAGGAGCCAGGAGCAGCTGGAAGTGCCCCCGGGCTTGGCTCACCTTAGTCCCTTTCCAAAGTTCAAATCCACTTCCCTGGACACAGTAAGCTTGGGTGGTGCCACTTGAATCCTCTACATCCTTTAAAACGTGGATGTTACCATGAAGTTCCTTAATTCAAGAAAATTCCTTGTTCACCTGAAAGCAGCGAGGAGCCAGCACATCTCACCTGCACCCCTGAGTGGGACTTCTTTTTTTTTTCTTAAGCCCAAATCATAGAAGCCTAAGGACTTATTTCTTGGAGTTAAAAAAAAAAAAAAGGAATAAACGGGAACAACATTCAATGCATAGCTGGGCCTTGACGACACTGAAATATAAAATGGTGGTGAGTGTGGGAGGCACTAGGTGATTTTCATAAAATGTAACGTCTCCTCAGAGTGAGGCGTTCTGTGACCTTGAGTACCAGCCAGGGCGAAGACTCGAAAGAACATTCTGCATCACAGCTGATGGCACAGGCCTCATCTTCGTCCTCTGCCCAAACGCTGCCATGACTGGAAACCTCCGTGAGGCTCTCACGCTAGAAAGCGAGCGAGGGAACTCCCCTGCGCACAGCTGCAGACTGGCAGGGCTTTCCACCTGCCTTTTCTAAAGTGGCGACACTCGCTCTCACAACAGTGTGACTCAGCATACAATCCATGTCCTTAGACTGAAGCTCATTTTGTTCTCATAAGTTATCTCCCTGAGACACTCGACGACATGGCTTTGAAGAATCATTCAAACAGATCTCTACACGCTGATTATCACATGGCGATGAAAGTTCTTCATGTATTACACATTTAATCAGAAAGGGGTGTCTGGTTCGCCATGCCGTTGGTTCTTTTAAAAATTGGAAATTATTTCATTGCATTAGAATAAAGTATGCATATTTATAATGTTCGGTGTGAAAACTGACTTATTCTGGTACTGAAGCTAATGCGTCGAATATCTTCTTTCCAACATCTAGTGATTTTTGAATAATCGTTATTCACTTTTTATTACCTTGCCAGTAGCGGTGAGGTCATATTCCACACGTCCTCCAGGTAGAACTTGTGTCTCTAGGAAAGCAGTGGTCACCAGAGAGCAGAAACACCATGTCCCCTGGAGGGCTGGTTACAGCGTGACATTCTGGGACACACCCCCGGCATCTTGCATTCAGTAGGTCTGGGTGGGGCCTGAGAACTCACCTTTCTACGTTCCCAGGTGATGCACTTGGAGGAAGCCGATATTAGAGCCTCTCTGTAAAAACAGTTCCCCACACAGAACCACGCAGGTGCCCCAGGAAGTAGCTGACCCCAAGCCCTGCTTTATAGACGAGGAACCCGTGATGCAGATGAATATATGTTAGAGTCGCGCCCAGCCTCCAGAATGCGAGAGAGGCCGGCGGTCATTCCCCTCCACTGATGTTTCCCTCTTATCTGTTCCAGACAGAGCAGGAATTCTCTCTCTCTCTTTAATCTAAGTCAAAAAGGAAGCTATTTTTAGATATGTTGAAATTATGCAAGTTGTTCTTCCTTTTGATAATAGGGGAGAAAGCAGCTTGAAGGGCTAGAAGAATGAAATAGCCTTTGTAAACCATCACGAACCTGCACATTTCTGGCCATACTTCTTTGAACTTGAACCTCAGCATTGCTTCTCCATTTGTACCGGGTAGGCCATGGCCCCTTAGGGAGTTCCTCCCCGCAGGCCTCCGCAGAGGGACCCTGAGGAGATCCCATGTGGCCCCACACATGGCTGCTCGTGTTCCAGCCTGTATGTCCCTGTCCTTGGAGCAGAGCAAATGACTCACTCTTTGTCACCGAGGAAGGCATTTGTCTGTTCCCTGACCCCTCGAGGTACAGCAAGGGGATGCTAGAAGCCACCCAATCCCTTCTGCCTGGCACCCACATACCCACACCCTGCACAGGCGCCCCTACTCCAAACACCCAGGTCCCGGTGGTTAGGGGAGCCTGGGAGCCCCCAGAGGAGTGGAGCTCTCATTTCTTCTACGCCTGGATGTCCATCTGTCGGGGGGTTCTGCTGCCTCCAGCGGGGCTGAGCACAGGTGGCTGATGCACCTGGCAGCAAGCCCCTCCACCACACCCTCCACCCTGGCTAGAGAGAAAAAACAGGCTCTGACCTCATCGTGCAGTCTCTAAACTCCAGTGTGGCATAAACGACTCTGAGCTATGGAAATCCTATACCTCTTTCTCTTAAGCTATTGTTTTTGTTTGTTTTGAAAGTCACAAGCTAAGCCAGCGTGATGCGCAACAGCCAAATGGTAGCGGCAACCCAAATGTCCATCACGAGATGACGAATGGATGAGCAAAACGCGGCACATGCACACAAGGGAATGTTGTTATACTTGGACACACAAAGGAAACGAATCCCGATGCATGCTGCCACATAGATGACCCATGGAAACACTGTGCTAAGCGAAATCAGCCAGACACGAAAGGACAAATATTGTATGATTCCACTTACATGAGGTCCTAGAATAGGCAGGTTCATAGGGACGATATGCTAGAGGTCACCAGGGCTGGCAGGAGTGGGGAGTATTACTATTTGTGCGTTAGTTTGCTATGGCTGCCATAACAAAAGCAGTAAGAACTGAGTGGCTTAAACTCAGTGGAAATTTATTTTCTCACCATACGAGGGGCCAGAAGGCTGAGATCAAGGTGTTGGCAGGGCTGCTTTCTTCTGAGGACTCCTTGGTGGGCAGATGGCTGTATTCCTGGGGTTAGGACTGCAGCGTATTGAATCTTGGGGTGAACACAATTCAGCCCATAACAAATGGCTAGAGTTTCTGTTTGGGATAATGAAAAAGTTCTGGGAAGGAATAATAGTGATGGCTGTAAAACATTATGAATGTGCCTAACACCATGAAATTGTACACTTAAAAAAGTTTAAACGGTACATTTTATGTTGTTTTACCAAAATTTAAAAAAAAAGGAAAAATCAAAAGCTTCCTGGTCCAGAGGCAAGTCCAAGAGTGAAGGAGACCTAACGCTGTCCTCTGGTATCTCCATGGTTACTATGGCCATGCAGAAGAGCCACCTGTGTCCACGTGCAAAGGCCATGCACTCGCGGGGGAGGGGCGCTGACCGTGGGTGGTGGCGCGGAGGTGGCTCTCCTTCAAGTCCAGGAGCAGCAGGTGCAGGCGCGGAGCTCGGGCCCTCCCTGAAGCTCCAGCCCCACGGTGCTCAGGCCGGGCCTCGGGCCACTGGATTCCAGGCCTGTTCTGTCACCAACACGGTTCATAACCTCTTCCTCGGGCAGGTCCCTTCTCTCAGAGGGTTAGTTTCCCCCCACAGAATGAAGGCGTTGGATCAGATTATTTTTCCACAATTTCTTGTAACTCTGACATCCTGAAAGTCTCCCTAAAACACCAGGCCTCCAACAAACGTCTGGGGGACGACTAGACGTAAAGGTAAGCATCTGTGTTCCCTTGAGAGAAAGGTGACGGAGGGCGGGGGCGGGGGGGATTCCTCTGCAGGGCAGGGAGGAGCTGGGTAGAGCTGGGCGTCCGCCACCTCCCCGGGAGGTCTGGGTGCCACCCTTACCACGGAAGTCACAGAGCAAACAAGCCCTGCCGATGTGCCACACCATCCACACCGAGAGATTTATTCCTTTCCTTTAAAGTGAGAACGTTCAGCGCAGGACGCAAAGGTAAAGGAGGGACAGAGCCAGGTAGGACAGCGAACCCAGAGTCCAGACGGGCTGGCGGGCGCTGCGGGAGCAGGAGACGGACCCTCTCCCTGTCTGGATTCCGTCCTGATCTGCAGCTGTGGGTGGGACAGGCGGAGACCTGGGCGCTGTGACGTCATCCTCATCTACCTGCAGGGCTACCTGCTGAAAGGCAGCCGCCACCAACGTGTCCTTAGCCAAGACAAAAGGGACAGAGATGCCAGCATCAAATCTCTTTCTTTACATTTTGAAATGGTTGCAATTTTAAAATAATTTCAAGACAGATTCTTGGTATTTGGAAACCACTGAGTTCGTCGGAAAGAAGCAGCCGCCCGCACTGCAAACAGCCAAGCTTTGTTTTCTTAGATAATCTTATTTGTGAAAGAAAACGGGAATTAGATAGGGAGCGCCAACTTTAAATGCTGTCATGCACACCGTTACATAACATGCTCTCGCGGCCGTGGAGCTCTCTGACCTTGAGGAAGCACAGTTGGCGGCCTCCCTGTGCGGAGAAGGCCCCCCGAGGACCCGCCAGCATGGCAGGTGCAGCTGCTGGTGCCTGTCCGGTGTCACATGGGTGAGAAGCTCCGTGGCGACCAATTTCCCCAGCGTCTGAACCTTGCGTCTTTAAACAGCGAAATGGCTTTCAGGTTCTAATACCTCTGAAGCATTTACACAATAGAGCACAGACTCGCCTGTTTTCTTAACTAGAATGTTCAGAGCGTGATTTAACCTTTTTCTTGTTGACTCACCATGAATCATGAATCTAAACCACAGAATTTCAGCACAAAAAGGAAGCTAAGCGATCAGCGAGCTCCACCGATCCTTCGTCTTCTAGGTGCTGGCACAGAAGAGATGGGAGTTGGGGGAAACTGGGGGTACCCTGCTGGTTTGGAGGGAGCTGGTCTAGAACCTGCGACTCCCTTCTTGGTCCAGGCTGGGCACGCCGCCCGCCAGGCCTGACCGCCCGTGCCTCAGAGGCCCGTGGCCCCCTGGCACAGTGAGTGGGCTCAGTCTCTTGGTGCTTTTTGTACTTCATGGTTTTGGGACCTGCTCTTTCTATCCCCGCAGCTCTGTGTAGTCTGCTTCCCATTGGAACCCTACTCCCCGCAGCTGGGACCTCCCCCTGCAGGGACTCTCCGGGCAGGGTTCTCGCGGGGCCTGACTCCCACGAACCCCGTCCACGTTCAGGCCGCTGCCCCTCGTCTCCCGGCCTGGCCGTGTCCTTCCCTCTGAGCACCACCCTCCCCTGCGCTAACTGTTGCAGTCACGGGACCAGCCAACGAGGGTGTGGCTTGAACAACAGACATTTATTCTCAGAGTTCTGGAGGCTGGAGGTCCGGGAGCAAGGTGTCGGCAGGTTGTTTCTCCTTGGCCTCTGGATGGCCGTCTTCTTCCTGTGTCTTCACGTGGTCCCTCCGTACCTGTCTGTGTGCGAATCTCCTCTTCTTAGGGGCACACCATCATGCTGGATTAAGGAACATCCTAACAGCCTCATTTTAATTTAAGTGTGATAGCTCACTGCAGCCCCTAACTCCTGGGCTCAAGGAATCCTCCTGCCTCAGCTTCCCAAGTAGCTGGGACGACAGGTGCATATTACCATGCTCAGCTAATTTTTTCTATTTTTAGTAGAGACTGGGTCTCGCTCTTGCTCAGGCTGGTCTCCAACTCCTGACCTCAAGCAATCGTCCTGCCTCTGCCTCCCAGAGCGCCAGGGTTACAGGTGTGAGCCACCAACCGTCTCCTTTCACTTTAAGTTGACTGTGACTCACTCTGGGGACACAGTTGCAATGATTCCAGGATTCTGTAAGAGTCTTACAGTCGAGATCCTTGAATTATTGTTCCGGATCTACTCCTAAGACGGTGACCAGAATGAGGAACGACTGATGGGTCACTCTGTAAGGATGTATACAGAGGCAGCGAGGATGCCGCAGACCTGAGCCTGGTGGGGCAGGGACACGCAGACCAGCTGCTGCGTCCTGGCTAGGGCAGGGTGCACGGGACGCCGGGGTGGCGAAGGGCCTTCCTGGGGCCGGCAGTTGTCAGCAGTGGCTCAAATCCCCTTCTAGTCCTGTGCCTTCCCATGTAGTGACAACGGGCTAAGAAAAGGTTACAGAAAATATACGGGACACCTGGGTGCTAGGGAGTCATTAAAAGTCACCTGAGCAGGAGAAGCGCTCTGTGTCTGAGGAGGACAGAAAGTTCTCTGCAGGTCCGGGCAACTCAGAACTTGGCATCTGGTCACCATTGAGTCTACTGAATGTTCAGGCCCCAGCAGCTTCTCTGGCCTGGCCTGGGACCCCCTGCCTGCCGCCTGCCGGCCTGTCCCAGCGCTAGGGGAGCTCTGGCCTGGCCCTTCCCTGCCTCCCAGCCTCCTGCCCCAGGCCCCTGCCTGGCTGTGGAGGGAAGGCAGCTCCCCGCATCCATCCCCCACTGATCCAGTGTTGCAGGGGACCTCAGCTTCTGGGTCAGGACATGCCAGCCTGGTGGCTGGGGCAGTGGAGCCTGAATCTGGGCACTGCTCACTGGTGCCCCCGGCAAGCCTCCTGTGCTGCTGTCCCCTCCGCCAGCCCCTGGGTCCCAACCCCTGGGTCACTCCATCAACCAAGAGACCTGACCCGCCCCGTCTCATGGGCCATCCCGCCTTCTGCAGTGGCCTTGCTGCACTCGGGCCCCTGTGCCATCTTCCCTGGCCTTCTGTGAAGTCCTTCTGGGCCAATGCAGCAGGGGTCTGTTCCATCTTCTTCCTAATGCATGTTCCTAAGCATCCTTCCTACGCTCTCCTTTACGAAGTACCATTCAAGCGTGGTGGGCCGTCAGGGGGTGCCCGAGGGCCGTGGCCTGGCCCTGGACCAGGAGCCAACTCTCCACTGGGCTGCTCCAGGTCCCCTTGGGTTCGGCAGTGTTTGGCCCCCTGAGGGCTTCCACTGTGGGCCCAGAGAGCCTGCCCTGTGCCTGCCCAGGGCCAGCGCAGGCCTCAGGGACCTGCTGACCCCTCTGGGCAGAGGCAGCGGCTCAGCTGGACCCCACCACACCTGCACGGGCTGCCCTCTTGCAGTCAGGGTTTTCAGGGGTGGGGAGCAGGAGGGCAGCGGCTGACATGTTCCAGCCAAGAACCTCCCCACTAAGGATTCCTGACCCTAGGATCTAGTCCTTCTCATCTTCTATTAGAAAAAAATATTTGCTCTATAGATTGTTAGCTCCCTGAGGTCAGAGATGGTATTTTCCTCTAACTTAGTGTTATGGAAAATGATAAGACTACAGAAAAGGTGCACAATAAACACAATGAACTCCCCTACACTCTTCATCTAAATTCATCAATTTAGGCTGGGCACGGTGGCTCACGCCTGTAATCCTAGCACTCTGGGAGGCCGAGGCGGGTGGATTGCTTGAGGTCAGGAGTTCGAAACTAGCCTGAGCAAGAGCGAGACCCCGTCTCTACTATAAGTAGAAAGAAATTAATTGGCCAACTAATATAAATAGAAAAAATTAGCCGGGCATGGTGGCACATGCCTGTAGTCCCAGCTACTTGGGAGGCTGAGGCAGCAGGATTGCTTGAGCCCAGGAGTTTGAGGTTGCTGTGAGCTAGGCTGACGCCACGGCACTCACTCTAGCCTGGACAACAAAGTGAGACTCTGTCTAAAAAAAATAATAATAATAAAATAAAAATAAATAAATAAATTCACCAATTTTTACTGTTTTGCAATATTTGCTATCTCTTTAAATAGACACATATTATATATATATAGATAGAGAGATATAGATATACGATGGTGGTCCCATAAGATTATAATGGAGCTGAAAAATTCCTATTGCCTAGAGACATCGCAGTCATCCTAAGGTCGTTGTGCAACACACTTGCTGCTGTAAACAAACCTACTGTCCTGCCAGCAGGACAAAAGCAGAGCATTACAGTGACGTAATACTCGGCAATAACAAACAATTACGTCACTGGTTTACGTATTTACAACACTATACTTTTTATCCTTAGAGGAGTGTACTCCTACTTATAAAAAAAATAAAATTTAATGTGAAACAGCCTCGGGCAGGTCCTTCACAAGGTATTGCAGGAGAAGACATTGTGATCCCAGGAGATGCCAGCCCCATGCGTGCTACTGACCCAAAGACCTTCCAGTGGGACAAGGTGTGGAGGCGGAAGACAGTGGTACTGATGCTCCTGACCCTGGGCGGGCCTAGGCTAACGTGTGTGTTTGTATCTTAGTTTTTAACAAAAAGTTTAAAAGTAAAAAAGAAAGAAAGAAAGAAGAATAGAAAAAGTATACAGAATGATATGAAGAAAAAATATTTTTGTACAGCTGTGCAATGTGTTTGTGTTTTAAGCTGTTATTACAAGGGTCAGAAAGTTAAAAAAAATTTAAAAGTTTATAAAATACAAAGTTGCACTAAGCTAAGGTTAGTTTGTTGTTAAAGGAAGAAAAATATTTTAAAATAAATGTAGTGCAGCCTAAGTGTAGTGTCTGTAGAGTCTACAGTAGTCACGGTGACACCCTCGGCCTTCACATTCACTCACCTCTCACTCACTCGCCCAGAGCAACTCCCAGTCCTGCGAGCTCCATGCATGGTACATGCCCTATATAGGTGTGCCATTTTTCATCTTATACTGCATTTTTGCTATACCCTTTGCTACACGCTTAGGTATATTCAGGTACACAAGTACTGACAGCTGTGTGACAGTTGCCCACAGTATTCAGTACAGCCACATGCTGTACATGTTTGCAGCCCAGCAGCAATAGGCTGTGCCATGTAGCCCAGGTGTGTCTGGGTTTGTGTAAGTCACTCTGTGATGTTCACACAACGACGAGATCACCTAACAACGCACCTCTCAGAATGTATCCCTGTCGTTCAACGATGCATGACAATATATGTACAGTATATGTAGATAATACACAGTATTATATGTATGTATATAATATACATTATATATATACACACATGCACTTTTTGTCAAACCATTTGATAAACCAGTTGTCAAAAAAGTTGACAAACTTTTTGTCAAACCATTTGTCAAACCAGTTGTAAACATCAGGACACGTTGCCCCTAAATCTCTCTCTCTCAAAACAATGGCCTTCTCCTACACAATTACAATCTTCAGGAATTTAAGACTGCTTCAATATTAGGATCGGATACAACGTCTATATAGCTCTTTTTTTTCAGAGATGATGTAATTTCAACTTGATATCTGCTCTTACCCCTCCTGGCTACCACCAGCTCAACTCGGGTTCTAGCACGAGATGACACACGTAGAAGTCCCCAAATCAATGCCAGTTGAATGAATGAAAGGATGAATGAATGAAAATATCCTTTTTGAAGGCTTCAGATCTGAAAAGTCACATGACTCACGTGGTAAGTAAATGACCTTCACTCTCTTCTCATTGGTCTAGACAGAAACCTCACACCCAACAGGATATGTGTTTGGCAGCTGTGGGTTTTGTCGTTAGCCCAGTGACACTCAGGTGCCCAGTGGCTAGGGAAAGAGGCGCTTGGCAAACCTGTTCAAAAGTGAAACACATTGCAATTGCTGGTAATCATGTTTCATAGATTTTTTTTTTTTTTTTTTTGAGACAGAGTCTCACTCTGTTGCCTGGGCTAGAGTGAGTGCCATGGCATCAGCCTAGCTCACAGCAACCTCAAACTCCTGGGCTCAAGCGATCCTCCTGTCTCAGCCTCCTGAGTAGCTGGGAATACAGGCACGTGCCACCATGCTGGGCTCATTTTTTCTATATATTTTTAGTTGGCCAATTTTTTTCTTTCTATTTTTAGTAGAGATGGAGTCTGGCTCTTGCTCAGGCTGGTTTTGAACTCCTGACCTTGAGTGATCCGCCCACCTCAGCCTCCCAGAGTGCTAGGATTACACGTTTCATAGATCTTAAAAGCACCAGTCTACCACACACTACAGTAAAGTGCTGAGGCCGCAAGCCTGCCATTATAGAAATAATGCAGGGGTGGTGGCACTGCGTGGCGGGACTCCACACGCAACAACACAACAGGCGCGGACTCTGCTGAGGCCGCGTTCATGAGGTCGGCAGTGTTCGGATACAGAGGGGCTTTTGTACAACCTGACGGTGTGATCTTTGCCGAGGGGCACACACCATGTAACGAAGGCAGACTCTCCCCCTCCTACGTGTGAGGACAATTTTCCTGTCATATCTGACACCGACTAGCTCCAGCAGAGCCTCCCACTTAAGTAAGACCTTGTGTGCAAGGTGCACGGCTGTACACACAGCCTGGCCGAGTCCTTCCTGCCCCTTTATCCACGCTGTCTACAGCATTGTGTCTTGGGGACGGGCGCAGGACACTGAAAGAGTTAGACATAGAAGAAATATATCTCACACTCACGACTACTTAGAACTTAGAAGAAACAGCTGAGCGGCAGTCTCTTTCCCCATTCGGACAGTTGATTGTTTTCAATATTTCCCGTGCATCCTTTTAAGACTCTGTGCCCCCCCACCTCGGGAGTTCTAGCATAAATAATACATCCACAGCGAGTTACTGCTAAGTAGGTCCTGTGGGCTAATCAAAGCAATTATCCTAAAGTGTCTATTAACCAATATTATTTCCTTGACCACTTATTTAGTTCTAATCGCACCACAGGTTGGAAATGTAGCACTGCGCTTTAGAAACTCCATGTTATGAAGAATTTTACTGTTTTTCCGCTTTGGCCTCCTTCTCTCCTAACCAATTTGTCTGAAGAACTGAAATTTGACTCTTCAGGATAGGGGCTGAGCTTTTGAACCGGTCCCCAGCTCTCAACACCCTCCCTCCTCTCCTCTGTCCTTTGAGTTCCATCTGGCGCTCGGGTAGGACAAGTCCTCACGAGAGCCTCACTGTCGCACTGTCGCATGCTGGAGATCTGCTGGTGTGCTCGGCTGATGGGTCCGGGCCCCGCAGTCTAGCAACAAGGTGGTCCCCTGGCAGCTTGACAACTGCCCCCTGTCTGGTCAGGGGCCGCCTCCTTTCCCTGGAAGACATATCCCGAGTACCTTTGATGTGAAGTTGCCACTTCTCATTAAGTTAGGGGGAAGCAGTCTGGCAGCTCTGGGCAGGTGTGCCGTAGCTCTCAAATTCTGTTTGTTTTGCAAACTGTAGGTTGTCTGCCCTGTGTGTTTCCTTTATCCCCATGAACGTTCTGGACATCTTCTCTTAGTCTAAATAAATTCACAGTATTTCCTCCTGCACAATCGTTTTTCAACTATCACCCCAAATGGGGGAGAGGGGCGAGAGGAACATTAAAAAAAAAACAAACCAAAAAACCAAAGTAGTTCTATCTTATTATACAAGTGAATGATTTCCTACAGGATAAAATGAAAGACACAAGAATAGTAGGTAACAAGAATAGTAGAATCCATTGCTTAGGTAGCAGGGTTACCATTAAAATGGTGGAATTAAAGGACTTTTTTTGGTATTTTATAAAGCACATCAACTCTATATCTTTTAAACTCATGGATCGATTTCTTAAAGGAAGTGATAAGACATTAGTTAGAACAATCACAACCTTTGATAAATAAAATGGCAGTCAATAAAAGTGCCAGCTGCTTGGATGAAAAGAGTGTTTTATTATTCCCACAGTGAAAGGAAAGTATCGAGATAAGAAATAGGGAAGCGAAATTGGCAATATCAGCCCATGTCTTGCTGAAACCTTGTCTTCGACCACATTTTACTTAGTCATCAACGTCCTCCAATGATGCCACGTGTTTGCTTTAGTGCGGCCCTGGGAAGTCAGAATGTTTGATTCGGACATATTTTTTACAATTTGAATTAAATTCAATTGACTTAACTTGCTCATTGGGTGAGTAGGATAAATTATTCTCCAACTGGTAGTGACATGTGCACTTTGAGGCAAAGGCCGCAAGTGAAAAAATCTCAGCTTTGACAATCCCTGTCCCTAAATGAAGTTCTGCACAGATACGTGGTGAAGAACCCAGACACCAGACTCCAAGTAGGTTTAAGCCACCACCTACCTGGGCGACCTTGAATAGGTTCATTTCTGCAAGGATCTGTTTCTTCCTGTGTCAGAGGCTGAAAGAGAAAAGCAAAATGAGATCATGTGTGTCAAATTCTTAGCACAGGGTCTGACATGTAAGTACTTAATGAGTGACTGTGATTAGTATAATTAACTCCAATCAGATATTGTGATGTTGTTTTAAAATAAGAGGTGTACTCATAAAGGTATGTTTAGATTTCTATGTTAAAAAAGTATATATATAAAATATATATATATAGTATATATATATATATACAAAAAATGTTCTTATTGCCTCTTTCCTCAATTTGAAGCAAAGATGTTTGTTTCCTTGTCCAATTATTTATGCCTGGTTTGAGAACTAATGCATTTCATTCTATTTCTGGCTGCCTAAATTAGAATGAGCCTCAACGATAGAAGAACAAGATTTAAGATGTATAGGTATTTATTTTTATATTCAGGAAAAAAAATCTATGTTATTTACTCATGCATTCATTCAAGACACATTTATTTAAACACTTACTAGGTGACAAGTATGAACAAGTATCAATAAGATAATTCTTCTCTCATAAAGATAACCTATATTTCTTATCAGTGGACTTTCTTTTAATGTTTATTTGCATCTTGCAAATTTCCATGTTACCATCTGGCTTAAACAAACTCCTACCTGGTATCTGAAAACAAAGTCTGTATCGCTGCCCTAATTTTATGCCAAGTCAAAAGTATAGATTGCCCAATGTCTGTGAGCATTCTTAAAAGGTTTTTACAGGAAAAAAATTTCATGCTGGCTCTCATTCTATGTGTGAGCAATCATCTTTTTTAAAGTGGAAAATTCTAGAATGTTGCACGTTAGACCTTGGATTCTGTGGATTTCTGTGTCTCATCTATTGTGCTTGGATCTGGGGGTCTGTAGAGCTCCTTGGGCTACAGGCCACAATACGCTCGCCCTGCACACCCGGCACCTGCAGAGCGCCTGGGGAACAGCGAGCCGAGTGAAGTGGGATGAAGAAAATAAAGAAGAAAAGTGAGAAGGGAAGAAAGAGAGTAACAAGTGGAGAAAGAAAAGGGAATAAGAATTTTACCTATGCATTTGGCTGTTATATCAGAGGGCATATAAAAAAAAAAGCAGCTTATCTGGAAGACATTTCTGCTTTTCATGATTCAAGAAGGAGAAGAAGTCAGAAGGAACAGCAGAGACAAGCTCAACAGTGGCATGGGAAGAGGGTGTGCCTTGTGCTAAGCCCAGTGTCCCTCTTCTAGCCAGGCAGATGGTGACCTTGTACCCAAGAAACAGGGGAACAAGCGAGGCGTCATCGCTTATAGCTGGCTAAGTTCCCGGTGCACAGAATATTGCAAAAAGTGATGTATCGATAACATGACCGTTGAAAATTTCTTAGAGAGGGATGGCCCTCTGGGGAGGTGACATAACACTTTTCAATAAATCCATTGTGATCAGTCTTTCTCTCAGGGCTGCGACAAATCAGTTTCTCAGGCTGAGCACCAGCCAAAGTAGGTCATGTGTGTTTTTAGGGCCGTGTTGTACCAAAACGATAAAATACAGTCACACTCGCAGAGGCAGGAAAAAGAGCAGCTAACGGATGGGCAGACGTGAAGCTCCCATCTCAAGCGCCACCGGGCACCGCGTGTGCTCCCTCGGCGTGGGGCAGGCGGGCGGAACTGCCCGCGCTGCGTAGTGTGTTACTGTTTTCCCTTCCCGTGTTTCCTAGCCACGTGCCTATAGTTGATTTTTTTTATCAGTCAGAAGCACAAATGGTAAAACTCCGCTGTAAACGAATCATCACCTGATCACCAACCAAAAGAATCTGGTAAGCATGTTCTGGCTCATGGCCAAGGAAAACCCAGTGCTTACTCCGGCAAATTGAGGTTTTGTTTCCATATCCAAAATGGAATGGAAGACACCTAGTTAAGAAAGGGGTACCACAACAGAAAATGAAATTCTGTAGGTATCTGCCAAGTATGTAAAACAAGAAGCACATTAAAAAAAATATATATATATATATTTTAGAGATAGGGTCTTGCTTTGTTATCCAGCTAAAGTACAGTGGTGCAATCATAGCTCACTGCAACCTCGAACTCCTAGGCTCAAGCGATCCTCCTGCCTCAGCCTCCTGAGTAGCTGGGACTACAGGTGCACCATCATGCGTGGCTAATTAAAAAAAAATTTTTTTTGTAGAGATGGGGGTCTTGCTATGTTGCCCAGGCTGGTCTCACACTCGAGCCCTCCTGCCTTGGCCTCCCAAAGTGCTGGGATTACAGGCATGAGCCACAGTGCCCAGCCAAGAAGCACTTTTAAATACTAGACACTATAATCCACTTGGTATTGTGAAAATAACATAGGATAGAAGGCCATGTGGATGAATTTTGCACTTGAGACATCATTTTCTACCCAGGAAAGTGGTTCGATGTATAGAAAAACTGAAATATCTGACAGCGCATTTTTAATTATACAGATAATTCACACAGTCTTTTTCTAATTTGCAGAAAATCATAATAACAGAAACTTCTCAGCTGAGCTGGGAACTGAAAACTTTGGTTGGGAAGAAGCAGAAACGCAGGTTTGGTTATTTTGCTTCTGGAAGCTTGAGCTTTATTTTAAGTGAGTTCAGGCCCTCTTGGCAGGTGAGGACAGGAGGCCTGGCACACTCAAGTGCGGCCCGCATTTATCCACCTGCCGGGTACGGATTTGACTGAATTGCCCTAATTGTATGTGTTACCTCTGCTCTGAGGCCGGTTCTCCTCTGGCTAAAAGGGCCGCTTATAATCCACTACCGGAATAACCTGGGTTTCCTCCAAACGTGGCCGTGCCGGTACATCTCCCCACAGGAATCGCACGGCTGTCACCAGACGACTGCAGCCAGACAGGAAGCAGTCTGCAGCCCTGAAATTTAGGTCAAAAACTAGCCTGGTGTAGACATTTGGGAAATTGAAAGGAAGATTTGAAATAATACTATCTAAACATAAATGTTGTGGGAATAAAGTAGGGCGTAGGGCCGGGACATTCGGCACTATCTGGGGACATTTTTGGCTGCCACGACTGGCGGTGACAAGGGGGGGTGCTGTTGGCATCTGGTGGGTAGAAGGCAGAGAGCTGCTGACCATGCAGCCACGGACAGGACAGCACCCCCCGCCCCCGCCGCCAGGAAGAATCATCCAGCCCAGACATCAACAGCACTGACATTTCTCTCCCGTGTGAGAGAAAGCAAAGCGAATTCTGACTCACAGGACTGAGGTGCCAACCAGGAGTCTGCAAGGAGTTTTAAACCTAATAGATTTGTGAGTTTGCAGGGAGCTTTAAAGAGCTACTCCTGCCTGAATAGCTCCCGTTCTGCGGTGATGCATGCCGTTCTCGCGTGACTCTGCGGTGCAGGTGAGGATTATGCTGCCTGAGGCACCTTTCAGGGCGGGCGCCTGGGAGCTTTTCAGAAGTCTGCAGTGTCAGCGGGTGGACAGGTGGAGCCCTCCTTGCTGCCGGCTAAGGCAGGATTGCCCCACTGCCCCTGTCCTTTCAACGGACCCATGTTTGGGGGCAAAAGGAGCAGGACGAAGACACAAGCTCTCACACCTGTGATCTTGGGACTCCAGTGTGTCCGGCTCAGGGTGTGCCATGAATTCTGCCTGTGTTAAGACCACGGAACACACTTCTTTTCACAACATCCTTGAATATTTACAAAATCTAGTTGCATTTTCATAACACAATGAGGCATATGTGGTGGTTATTTTCGTTCCCATTTTGTAGATGAACAAACTGAGGGGTTGAATTACCTGCCCACATTAAGACTGGCAAAATGAGTCATAACTCCTGCTGCCACTAATGCCAGCAATTTATTCAGCACTTACCCTGGGCAGACGTTGTGCTAAATACTTTGTAGGTGTGGTTTCATTGATCCTTCTGCAGTCCCCAGGAGGCGGGCACCACTGTCATCCTTATCGGCTTCAATACTGGGTTTCCCACAAGGAACAGAGGGGTTCCACGCCCCCCAGGGCTCACACCTGCTCAGCGGGGAAGCTGGGGTATAACCACACTCCCTGACACTCACCAGACCTGCCTCCCGGAACGCAAATGCAAAAGCCTCAGACTTGCAACTAGGAGAGTTTGATTAAACGTGTGGAAGAGCTTTTAAATTTAAATGTGATTGAACACCTATGTCATGGAAATCGTATAATCTCCATTCATATTTTGTCAAAACGTATTTTCCCATTCATTTGTACAAAATATAGTCAAGACACACAGCAGCCGGGTAAGAGCGCTGAACCCCACTCTTTCATTCCCTCACCTGTTTACAAAGCCTTCCAGGCCTCCTGTGTGCCAGGCCCCACTGTCACAGGGGCTGGGGCCGGGGTGCCGGTCGAGCTTGCTCTCTCACCGTGCATGTCTGCAGCAGGTCACAGTGTGGCACGGCGGTGCAGAGCTGTGTAAAAAGGTGGCCTGGGCGTGGGTCAGTAGAGAGGTGGGAGGAAGCAAGCCTGGTTGGGGCGGGGGAGGGCGGGCTTTGCAGGGGGCATTCGGGAAGACCCAGACAGCCTGTTCGGGGACTGCAGGGCCAGTTTGCCCCGAGCCTGCGCATGTGGGGAGGATGGAAAGGAGAAGGCCCGGAAGGAGCTGCAGGTGGATCTTCTCGAGCCTGATGCCCGTGGAGGAGTTAGGCTCGTACGCATAAGGGATGGGGCGCTGCCTCGGCCTCCTCAGCCGTCCAGCTTTAGCCAGGAATGTCTGTCCCGGTGACTCAGAGGCCATCTTTGCCACCATGTCTATTTGGTCACCAGGGTCTAACATTTGTTTTTTTCCAAACAGGCAGGCCTGGGCGCAGCAGCAGCTCTGCCCCGACCTGCCTCTCCACGCTTTGGGCTCCTCAGGATCCCTCCCTCTGCCGTCCTTCTCCCCCAGCGGCCCCCGCACCTGCAGCGTGGCTGGGCAGCAGGTGTGGCCTCGGGGACTATCTCTGCACTGCTGTGCCCTGGCCTGGGCAGCGGGACTGGGTTCATTCGAAGGAAGGACTGGCTTTCCCAGAGGGGCAACGGTGAGCAGAACAGAAGACGGGTGTCCAGGCCTCTCGTCTGAGGCTGGCCCTCCTTGTGCCAATCATGTCTTCTCTTTTCTAGAACATTCAGTTGCTCCCCTGCATTTTCAACATCTGGCTCCTTTCCTGTAGTCGTAAATGTGCTTGAGGCTTAAAACAAACACTTTACCTCCACCCTTTATCGCTCCCCTACCGCTAAGTCCCCCAAGAGATCAAGGTCATATTTGCTCTGTCTACTGCCCCACCTTCCATTCACTGTTTTTTGATAACAGCTTTACTGAGATACAATCCACATATCATGCCATTCACCCATTAAAGTGTACGGTTCAATGGCTTCTAGTATTTCCACAGAGTTGCACACCTCTCCCCATTTCCGTAACCCCCCAAAGAAGCCCTGTACCCATTAGCATCTCTCCCATCCTCTGCACCCTCCCAAGCCCTAGGCAACCACTAAGCTACTTTCTGTCTGTTTTGGACATTTCATATAAATGGAATCATAGGTACAACACGTGGTTCTTTGTGTCTGGCTTCTGTCACTTAGTGCAGTGTCTTTGAGGCTTATCCCTGTTGCAACATATATCAGTACCTCATTCCTTTTTAGGGCCAGATGATCTTCCAGTCTATGGACACACTACATTCTGTTTGCCTATTCACCAGCTAAGGGGCACTGGGATTGTTTCCACCCTTTGGCTATTTTGAATAAAACTGCTATGACCATTCATGTGCAAGTTTTGGCCTGGATATATATTTTTATTTCTCTGGGGTAGGGTCACTTTACCCTGAGGCACGTGGCAGAACAGGGAAGGAGTGTATGGCTGAACGAAATCAAAGTCTGCCAGGAAAAAGAGAGAGAACAGATGCTGGGTGAATAACCAACATGTTCACTGTAATGTTTCTTATTTTAATGAGGATTAAATTTAATGAGAATGCTTGTATGTTTCACCAATGAGTCCTTTTCTTTACTAAGCTTAGAAAGCATCTGCATCCTTCAATTTACAGTTTTTAAGTGCTTGTTGTTCAATAAGAATGGATGTTTAATTTTACCAAATGTCACTTTGCCATCAAATGAAATTATATTATAAATTTGGCTATACTGTGAAACACTGTATAGAGTTTGTATTCTTAAATTAATGGGATTGCCCGGTTATAGTGAAGAGTTCTCTTCATACGCTGTTGAAACTAGTTTTATAGTTCTTTATTTAAGAAGGCCACATCTAAGTTATCACACATGTGTAGGGATTCAGTTCTCTGGACCATTTGCAAGTAATTTAGCGCATGCATATATTAAGTAGTACAAGTAATAGATAAGTACAACTAGCAAGTATTGATACAGACATGTAGCAAGGCATTCAGGAAAGGAAATTCAGCAGCTGGGAGAAGTTTCGTGACTTGAAAATCTGTACAGAATTGTCCAATCAAAGAGGGCCCTCACATGCCCTCTGGTACCATGATTGGGTCTGCACAGCCACCATCCGTGCCACCATCTGGTGTGTGGTCACCATGGTGATGCTCTACTCACTCATCAGACCTATCTGGACACGTTCAAGCCAACAGTTCAGTTCTGACAGAACACCTTCTACAACCCCAAACACAGTTAATTTCTCTTCCTTTGGGCACTGCCTGTGTAGTGATCTCAGTGTGGACATTATCTCTACACGAACCCCAATCAGAACCCCCCAATACACATTCACAAGTGAGGCTTGTGTATAGATTTCTGTTGGGTTTCTTTAAATAATGACTTTTGGTTTTCTCTATGAAAATTATGCATCATTGTTACAAAAAATTCAAGGACAGAGAAGAAAAGAAAAATCATCCCAAATATTACCACCATCCAAAAATCCAGCATTACTTATGTTGAGCCACCTCAGTGTTTGCCAAGCACACAGATGGAAGGAGCCATGGATGGTGGGCACAAACACAAATAAGTATGATTTCATTTTGTACCATATATGCTCTCTTTTCATGTTAAACATTAATTTTTGTTTCATAGGAAGTTAACAGAAGAAAAAGAAAATAAGGTGAAATGGAATGGACTACTAGGCTTATGTAAATATTTCTTCAGAAGATATATTAGTCCCTCGAATTGCTGCTAATGTTAAGTAATTACAATAACCACTAAGAACTTAAGACTCTATATTCTTTTAGCCACAGTTTTCAATTTTAGACAACCTGGACTGACTCTGCTCTATAAACGAGGTGAGAAGCACTCTTCTGCATCTTCTAACCTCCCACCCCCAACCTCCTAATATTGTCACTATGTATCATGAACACAATTCCTCCAGGGTATGTTTATTTGCTTTTTAATTCCTTATTTGAGTTGCTCCTGTGAGAATCCACACTCACCACCTGGCTTTTAGCTGTGGTTTCTGTCCTTATTACCAAAATTAGATGTTCACTATGATCAATTTGGAAGGAGAATATTTATTCTAAGAGAGTGTATAATAATTAGCGATGCACTTCTAGAAAATCTTGTATAAACAGGTTAACATAACTTAAATTCTCTTTAGACCTTTCTTCAGAATTTTAAGCTATCATCTAAAGTGATTATTTTGAACAGCCTATCTATTAAAAATGATTTATTGATAACACAAAGAGCTACACAAAACATATTTCTGGGACTCTGCTCCTAAGATTCAAGTGCTTACTGAACCTAAACAATTGGAGGTTCTACAGCAAGTCAGATTCGACCAGGTGCAAACGGAGCCACCTCTGTCTATTCTCCTACCCCGGGCCCCGAGAGCACACCTGGCCCTGGCTCTGCTCCTGTGTTCTCCAGCCTGGCTGACGGCACGAACTCGAGATGCTCCTGGATGTCTCTCTGTCTTGGTCATCACATCCAGCTGATCACCAAATCCCATGGATTTTTAAAAAATTTATTAAAAGTTTGTATTTCAGAATAATTTCAGATTCACAGAAAAGTTGCAAGGGTGTAGAGAGCATTCCTGTATACCCTTTACCCAGCTTCCCCTAATGTTAACATCTTACATAATCGTGGTACCGTTATCTAAACTAAGAAATGAACACTGGTACAGTATCGTTCACTGGATAGAGACTTTAGAGTTCATCAGTTTTTCCACTAACGTCCCATTTCTGTTCCAGGATCCACTTAGGCATTTAGCACGGCTTCCTCGCGTGGTCATGGCCCGCTCTACAGCTGTCATTTCCATAGTGCGTCTTTTCCTCCCCAGTGTCACAGTCGGGGCAGAAAGAAATAGACATAGGCAAGCAATTCACGGGGGCGCTCTGCTGTACCAGGAAGTAGGTCCTTGTTCACTTGGTATTTGATGAGGACCTCGATGAACTGTTAAGCAAACGGGACAATGAGGAGGGGCAGTGTCCTCTGAAGACTGGACAATGCTGTTTGCGGGAGGTCACTCCCCATCACGAACTGCTAGGCACTGTTGCAGGTGTTTCTCGATGTTTGGGGAAATCACAGTAAAAACGAGCTGCTTTCAGGTTTACTTACTTGCCACGATGTCGAAGTCATCTCGTGTGTCCCTGAATTCCATCTTGTGCCTCGTTCCCAGCACTCAAAGTCCTTGTCACAAACACCAGAAACTGAAAAATGGATCTATATTTGTGGCTTTGTTATTGTTTAAATGATGGCACACGACGGCTTACCTGTTGAACAACTTCGGAGGAAAACCAGAGTGGTGGGCGGCTGTGTCCCATTCTTCAGAGCAGAGGCAGGCAGTGTTTGCTAGATCAACCAGGAGACTGCCCGTAACCAAAATTGTTTGGGCCACTAAAGCAAAATGAATGAAAACACCTAGTGGCTGGAAAACTTCACCCACAGCAATAAGCAGGAAAGGAAGAAAATGAAAATAAACAATAGTGACTTTTCAATTATACCCAAATGAAGAGGAACCATGGCAGTTTTCCTAAACAGTAGTTTCTGCAGCGGCAGCAGCACAGGTGGCTCCACTCGCCCAGGCTTTCCTTCTCTCTACAACCCCACGGCTTTGAGTGACTTTGCACGGGTTCGAGGGGGTGGGCGGTGAGGGGAGAGGAGTGAGCCCCTGGCCGATGAGTGTTGGAGACCGGTCTCTACTCACCCTCGAGATCCACTGCCGCGGCAACGACCTGCCCCATGGAGCTAGCTGCTAGTGGGAGGCAGCAAAACCGGATACATAAGTGAAATGTGCCATATGCTCAGATCCGGGTGAGCATGAGCGCGAGCGCCGAGGGTGGGGAGAGAGCGCTCGGGACGGGTCGACCGGGTGGGACTCGCCAGGAGCTCACCGCAGAGAAAGAGACGGGAGAAAACGGTGACCCAGCCACAGTAACTGAACGGGACGCTTGTGAGATCACGAAATCTAAATGCCTTTGTGAAAAATGGTCCTGAAAATAGCGCCAGGTGCTAATGGGGAGAAGAATTTCAGCACTGAGGGAGTCTCAGACGCCACGGATGGGTCCCTGGGGAGAGTCAAGGGCTTGCTAGGGTTCCAGTTGGTCCTGTTTTGAGTGGGGCCACTCCTCTGGGAGTCATCAGTACCGGAGACGTCAGCCCCTTGATGAGTTTGGCCTGAGGGAGGACCGGGGCACATTTCACAGAGACAGGCTGCCAAGAATGAGCAGGAGCCTGTCCAGTTTCCAGCCGGCCCGCAGGAGGGCCGGGTGGCTGCTCACCAGCTCACCCCCAACCCCCACCTGGCTTGGCCCCACACTGTCTTGGTTTCAAAACTGAAAAGTCCCCGGTTCCAGGAACCCTCTCAGTCGTGGGCAAGCGGGAAGGCTGGTCACCCGACTGCAGGCTGAGCAGGAGCTCGTGAGAAACTGAGAAACATCGAGTTCATGCCTGGGCTAGAAGCAGAAACCTCATTTTCCCAGAAATTCAGTTCCAATGATTTTCTCCCACCCCAACTTTTCCAAACTCATGTGGCAAAATTCCTCCGAAAGAAGCAGTAGAATGTCTTTATTTTGTTTCATTATCATCTTAGTGGAGTGCAGGTGATTACAACAAAGAACAGAATTAGGGATTGGAATATCTTTAATACTTAGCTGCATGCAATATGGGTGCTTTAAACTGTGACGAGAAACCAAACATTTTTTTTTTCATTATAAAGTGATATTTTCACACTGCCAAGAGATGAGCAAAAATTCACATACGATTTTATCACCACAGCCAGCTGCATTTTAATGTGTGTCTTGTCTCAGTCTGTGCAGGGTACTATAACAAAAGACCATAAACTGAGTCACTTATAAACAACAGAAACTTATCTCTCACAGTTCTGTAGGCTGGGAAGTCCAAGGTCAGGGTGCTGGAAGATTCCACGTCTGGTGAGGGCCCCACTTCCTGGTGCACTGAATGCAGTGTGCTCCTGTGTCCTCTCATGCTAGAAGGAGCAGGCCAGCTCTTTGGGACCTCTTTATGATATATGGCACTAATCCCACTGCTGAGCACTCCAGCCCCAGGACCCGATCACCTCCCAACGGCCCAGTCTCCTAATGCTATCACCGTGGGGTGAGGGGGGCGGAGGGTTTCAACACGTGAATTTTGGGGGACACAAACATTCAGATCACAGCAGAACTTCAATAACTTTTTCTTAGAAGTTTTTTTTTTTAACATATGATAATTATATCGTACACAGAAATTTGGCAAACTAATTTTCACTTTGCGTTATATTGTAAACATCTGTATGTGTTGCACCAGGGTTTCCATACCCAAACTTTTAAATGACCACATCGAAAACGTACTTTTGAATTAGATCTAAAAAATATTAAAGAAATTCTTTTATGAAATTAATTAACATACAGGAGCCATAATGACGCCCTGAAAAATTGTCATTTTAGAAATCTGTTGACATGGAAAGATGCTCATCATATATATATTTTTAAGTGGAAATAGTCAGATGCATAATTATTTCTAGGTGGTAATTTTTCTTTTTTGCCTTTTTTACTTTCTGTAATGAGTATGTAATGATGTGATAATAATTTTGTAATAAAAAGAAAAATATAAGGAAAATTGTATAGGGAAAAAGACCAAGTGGAGATTTGATGCTAAATAGTATCTCTCAAAAAGGCCATCAGAGGCATTCTTTAAAATGAAGAATCCAAGGATCATGGGTGAAACAAACTGAAGGACAGAGACACAGGACAACTTCACCCTGCTGTGCAGTGGGAGTTTCCAGGAACACCTGGGGTGCCGCTGAGTGGCCCGAGGCACTAGGGGGGGCCGAGCAGGGTTTCAGGGCAGGCTCCCTGGACCGACTCTCTCAGGGATGCTTCGAGATAAGGTTGTGCCGAGCTGAGAGGAAGAGCTTCCAGCCTGTGCCAGACTTGCTTTTGTAACGGGAATGCAGGCATCCAGCCAGGTGACGCTAGTCAGTGACACCATGCGGCTAAGTCACTCAGCCTGCATCTAGGCCCCAAAACCAAGTGCTTCACTATAGTTTGATTTTCCACGTAGAATTGCTCAGAATTCAAAAATGCAATTCCATTGTTAGGGAGCCGTGCCAGACCTGGTGCTAGGCGTTCAGCGCTGAGTACATACCTCTCCTCTCCTTATCCGCCCATAAGAGGACAGAGATAGGTAAGTCCGTGTTTAAAGTCCTGCACATTCGATGCTACGATTTTGGGAAGTAAATGCACACGAGGAGCGTTAATGATTTAACCAAGAATTGATTAAACCTACAGGTTGGTCAGTCAAAGGGAGGAGGAGAGGATTGTAAAGAAATAGTTCCAGGCAGATGGAACAGCATTCAGGAAGATCAGGAGTGTAACAGAGGGAATGGCCTTAAAAAAAAAAAACAAAAAAAAAAACAGCAGAAGTATTTTCTGTCTCTTTAAAATGTGCTCCACTCCTTTTTGAGAACTAAAGCCTGCATCCCTGCCTCAGGCCAGTGGTCAGGAGGGGCAGGTAATGCCTTTTGTTCTTTGTGCTGCAGGAAAGGCCTTAGCCCGACCTGGCAGAGGAGGTCCTGAGTGGAGGTCAGGGGACTGTCTTCAGGGAGGTGGGCCGATCAGAACCGTCAACTGTAGCTGAGCAGCAATTGCCTGAAGCTGAGAACCCTCCCGTTAAAAGCTCTGTACTTTTGCTCATTATTAAGACAACAGCATTTTTCATAGAGTAGTCTCCATTCTCCTCCTTTGCCAGTAAAGTAATAAAGTTCTCTTTCCTTCTTCTCAAACCACTTGTTCTCCTTCTTCTGATGTGGCCTCGAGGATAAATGGCGAGCTTTTGGTAAAAGGAGGGAAGCTTCTCATTGTAAATATAAATTGTAAATTCTCATTTTATCTTTATACCTTGTTCTCTTATGAATTTGGTTAATGTGAGTTAGTCTTGGGTCTAATCACATCTTAATACGGTGACAAAATTGACTTTTTTAGCCTATGCAAGCTGAGGATGAGATCAGGGCACCTGGTGGGTCCCTCAAGCCAGGCCACTCATCTGTGTGGTCAAGCTGATCTCTCCAGATAATAATCCCTGGTTTCTTTTTGCATGGTTATTCACGCTGAAGCAACAGGGCTTCAATATTTGGTATTGGGCAGCTTATTCCCAGTGGGTTAAAGATAAGTTCAATGTTATTTTGAAATAGGATTTTCTTCCCAAACCGAACATCAGTATTGCCCATGCTATCAGAGGCGGGGTGGGTGATGGGACAAATACACTAACAAACATCGATCCTTGGCTTTCTCCCATGGTCTGCTGTTTCTTTTTGCATGATCATTTCACACTTGTGCTTATTCATTTCCACTCACAATGTTACCTTTTTAATTTAAACCCTGGACATTATCTGCATATGCGAAACTCTGGACATTATCTGCATATGCGGCACACACAGCTAGCAGCTTCCTTTCTAGAAAACTTCTGGGACTGTCCAGAAGAGAATCTAACACATGTAAATCCAACACAAGTCTTACCTCTAATGTAACATCACCAAATCTTCTAACGTGCACGCACACATTCCTGGTGCTTGCAAATACTCTACGTTAGCTTGTTGTTTTTCATTGCTTTGTTCCGAGGTCCCCACCGACTTGTGCGTTTGTTAACAACAGTGGAGGATTGAGGGGTGCTTACTACGTGCTGGGCAGAGTCCTAAGTGCTTTCCGTGAATTAGCTCTGTCCTCACAACCACCCTATGAGGTAGAGGCTGTCACTGTCCCCAAAGTTTGCACACAGGTGAGTGGTGGAGTCGGGGCTCCCACCCAGCGCCCAGAGCTCACCCCCTTATCTCTGCTGCCCCTGCTTGGTCAACACTAGGGCTGTCATCCCCATGAGCTCTGTGTCTCTCAGAGCGTGTCCTGTGGTGCCCGGCTGCGAGGGGCCTCTCCGTGCCTGCTGCCTGCCTAACTCGTGGACGGGAGCTGTCCAGGAATGGTCCACCCAGATTTCTCAAACGTAGCTCGTCGTGACACGAGCAATGTGTGACCGTTACAGCAGTAACAGCAGTGTCGACATGCTGCAATGAGGGCAGTGCAAAGCCAGTGACATTTTCTAGAACGACACGAGAGAGAGAGAGACCTTATGAAAGGGCTTTCCTAACCCAAACTTCTCTTTTAGAAAAATTTGCTAGGAGGGCAAGAGAGTAGACGTTAGATTTTTTTGCATGAGAGTTTGCTTTTTGGGGCCCTTTCAGATTTTGATAGCACTTAAGGAACTACTCTAATTTTAAAAAGGGAAACAGAGAGGGTAAGCCCAGAGCTCAGAACAGCAATAAAAACGGCCATTTCACCACCAGGCAGTTAGCTCTCCCCAGCCACGAGTGCAGCCTGGAGGAGAAGCCTTTGCTTCTTCCCCACACCTTCCACGTGGATGCTGAAAATATATCTTCAAAGACAGACTCAAAAGCTCTTTTGATGCCTTTATTGACAATCTGAGTACACCCTTAGACATTATAGTCAGATATTTCTTAACACATGTCAGAGAAAAATAAAAATTCTTCTGCAAAGGCTTTACTTTTATTCTTTCGATGTATTCGTATTTTGTTACACTGTTCATGCTCAAATAATACTTTGTGATTCATGTTCATGCAGAGTGGCTGTTTTTGTTTTTAACTTAAGAACCACT
The DNA here is from genome assembly GCA_008750895.1 of Mirza zaza. Classification (NCBI taxonomy): domain Eukaryota; kingdom Metazoa; phylum Chordata; class Mammalia; order Primates; family Cheirogaleidae; genus Mirza; species Mirza zaza. The sequence goes on from VSMD01059400.1 coordinate 122,855, forward strand.
GTTCTGAGAAAAAGAAAGAAAAAGAAAGGAAAGAAGGAAGAAAAAGAAAGAGACAGAGAAGGAAAGAAAGAGACAGAGAAGGAAAGAAAGAGACAGAGAAGGAAAGAAAGAAAGAGAAGAAGAAAGGAAGAAAGAAAGAAAGAAAGAAAGAAAGAAAGAAGAAAGAAAGAAAGAGAAAGAAAGAAAGAAAGAAAGACAGACAGACCACCACCACCAAGAAAGGAAAAGAGACCACGCTGGACAGCCGAACAGCTCTGGAAACTCACGGGAGCAAACCTCGATCGGGCGTGGCAAAGCCAGCACACCGTGCAGATGTGGGAGAGGCAATAATGAAAACATCATTAAAAATAATCTATGGATGATAAAAAGTGCTGTGTGCTCCCCAGGACGGAGGGAGCCGTGTGATTGTCACATTGGGTCAGTGTAAGGAGAAGCAATTGACTGGGATTGCTGGTGACCTGGTGTCGGGCCCCGAGTGGGGTCCAGACTGAGTGTGGACAGGAGCCGCTGGTACTTGTGGGCTCAGGCCTGGTGACCTTCCTTTTCCCCACACGACACAGACAGCCCATCATTTCCGTGGGAACACGGGCCTGGCGGTGGGCGGTGCTGGAGGAGGTGCATTCCTGCCGGGAGCCTGGGGGCCATGAGTCCTGACGAGCCGACCCCGCCTGGGCCCGGGCAGTGTCCCTGAGGGGAAAGGACAGTCCTGGTGGCTGGGAGACATGGGCTCTCCGAAGAAGTTAGAGAAAGATGGACAGATGTCTTTGGGAAGTGACCTGGGAAATTTCTGAGTTCGTCCCCTCTCTCCCTGCCAGCAAGGACTTCAAGAGTTGCATCTGAAAAGAGAAGCCCTGCTCCCGATTCCATAATTGCCCGAGACTCTACACCCGGAAGGGACTCCATGTGCTAGTGGGAGTCATCGTGCCCTCGGTCACGGTCACGATCTCCCTGAGAAGTCACCAGCTCACAAGAACAACAGATAGTGGTTGTACTTTCTCAACTATCTGCACATGTGCGGGCGGGGGGTGGGGAGGAATGTGGTTTGCCACATCCAGTGTTACTCTTTCTGATGGGCTGTATCTCAGAAAAAAAGTTGAACATTTGATCAGCACTCCAATTCAATCCATGTTAACGTGAGGAACATTCGAGCTGGCTTACTGGCCGAAGAACAGAACTCTCTTTCGGGGAGCCCGCGGGGTGTACAAGGCTCTCGGCATGCAGGCCAGGGGCCAGCGCGGGCAGGCAGAGGGGCGTCGCCCCACTTACGGAGGGAGTCAGGCATCTTTCATCCTGACAGTCTTGAAAAGGCTCCTCTTTCAAGCTCCTGATTTAATAATGTGCACTTTTCTTAAGATGGAATATCATTATGAAATCTTTTCTAAATACATCTCCTTTGTAGGCCCTTTATCCATTAAATTTATAGTGGAGTCAGATGTGTTAGCTGCAAAGTGAATACTTAAAATCAAATTATGGATTTTGTAATATTTTCAGAAAAACAATATCTTCTTAAAGTTGCAAATAATTAAACAGAATGAAAGTGCATTGAGTTTTGATTTCTTCCCTTGTAATTCAAACATGCAACATTCAAATTAAACTTTCGTCATTTCTCACTTAGTTGACAAGCTGATTCATGCATAGTTGATATTTCACCAATGTAATTTTATAAAGATAGAATTCTTGAGGATAAACAAATATTTTTGACTATTGCCTGTGGCTCTTTGGGAACAGATGCTCTCTGAAAACTGTACTAAGAACGCTGCTCTTAAAGCCATGAATATGGTCTGAGCACACACTGCAGAATCCTACAGAGAGCCACTGACAATGGTCCCCGAAACTGTTTCCCCTCTTGCTGGCGGTTTCTTCACAGTATTTACTGAAGGTAAAATGCAGGGAAATTAAACCTGAGAAATCTCTCTCCACGCACTGACCCAGCCTGACGCAAATCCGCGTGAGAATGGCGGCACACGCAGGACACACGTGTGGCACCTGCCGGCGTCGCAGTTGGCTCTGCTGTTTTCCACGGACACAGTGAAAAGGATACAGGAGCTTCTGTTCATTTGCTTTTGTGATTTCAGAAAGGAAATGTGTGTGTGAAATGAAGTGTGTGTGTGTGTGTGTGTGTGCGCGCGCGCGCACGCGTGTATTCGGAAAGGAAGCGGCAGATGGAGGCAGGAGGCTGTGCGTGTCCCGTCTGCGGTGGCGCGGCCGGCGCCCAGCTACACGTCGAACCAGTGGTCGCCCATGCAGGTGCGGTTCCACTCGCAGCCGCAGTTCCAGCACCACTCGAGCCGGCACTGGGGCTGAGGGCACTTCATGTGCATGCATCCTCCTGCGGGGACAAAGGACGAGGTGCGGTGGGTGTGTGGCACGCATCTGGAAACGCGAACCCCCACGCCAACACGCTGCTCTAGGAGCCCCCTTCTAAGTGAATAATCAGGAGGAGTACAGAGGCAGAGAGAATCTGATCTGCGGAGAAAGAGCGGAAAGCACAGTGAGGCAGCTCTCACGACAAGACGGCCATTAAAGACAATGAGCAGAATTGAGGCATGCCGCCTTCGTCCAGAACAAATCTTATTTATTCGTTTATTTTGACATGAGGCCTCGCCCTGTCACCCAGGCTGAAGTGCAGTGAGGAGTGCATTATAGCTCACTGCAGTCTCTAACTCTAGGGCTCAAGTGATCCTTCTGCCCCAGTCTCCCGAGTAGCTGGGCCTATAGACATGAGCCACTGAGCCAAACTTAACTTATAAACCTGAGTTTATTCTTTTGAAATAGGATTTAGAGACACATGGTTCATGTTTCACCGATAGGGGTCAATTCCTCATTTATTAATACATATATTAAATAATATAATTTAACACTATAACCTAATACTTTAACATAATATATGATAATTTAAATATGTTATGATTTTTTTTTTATCACTTCTGTAGTGCTATTTGGCTTGGCAAAACTCACAAAACAGGAATTGGGAGAGCAGAGTTCTTTCGATTGGTACTATGTCCCTTGATGCCACCCAAAATTTTATTTAGGATGAGAAGGATAGAAAGGAACTAATGAATGATCCTGGGTGCTCTACTATGTTATTTCATTTATGCTTCAAAAACACCTTGAGATCATAGTATTATTCCGGTGCAGAATTTCCTCAAGGTGAAGCACTTTTAAACGGCGGAGGCTCAGATTTAACTGAGATCTCTGTGATTCCAATGTTCTTCCTTTCACAGAGCAGGGTCTCTGCAGCACGAGATGAAAAGCCCTTGTTTTGGGCCTTATTTTGGAATTATTCACCTTCCCCTATGGGTTGCATATGGTTCCTGTCTGACTCTGGGGCTAGACGGCCGGTGTGCCGGGAAGAGAAGAGGAAATTACTTGTGTGAAGCGTTGTGCAGAGAACTGTCTCCGGCCAAGTTTCCTAGACAATTCGGGCACGAGCAGTTTCTTTGCTTGAATCCTGCATGGCACTGAATGGGCTCCATTATTCAATTTTACCGTTTATCTGGTTAATTTGGTTTTTCTTGCCAAACTTTCCAAGTAATTGCCTTGGTACGGTCTCCCTTTTATTATTAGAAGCCTGGCATTAGAACTTCCACTAATTTAAACTACTTATGCATATGTAGCTATAGGTATTTGTTTTAGAATAATTTATATACATGTAAAAATCCCCCCCCTTTTTTTTTTACTTCTTTTTGGTTTGTTTTAAAGATCATTAAAAATTACAGGTGTGCAGAAGGCAAAGGAGAAAACTTACAACACTTCTATCTTAATACTTTCCATTTAGGATTGTGTCCTTTTCAACACATGTGTAATGGTTGTATACTTATATGTTGGAAATAATACGACAAAGTATAGCATGATACTGTAAAATCACTTACATTTCTCTAAAATATCATGCAGAATTGTTGAGCAATAAATCAAAACTCAGTGAACTTTTAAACCAATTCTAAAGGAAAGGGTGAGGATGTTGTCGTATCGTAACATCATGATACATGTGTGCACTGGTTTTCATCCGTGGTTCCTGGTCCATAACTCCCCTTGCCGTTGTTACAGTTTTTGTTATAATGTTGGGGCACCTTATGCCTCAGAAAACAGAATCTCTCTCTCTCTGACCTTCCCCCGCCCTCCTTTCCCCAGCCTAAGGCAGCACTCTAACCTTCCCCTGCCTTTCTGCTGCGGGGCATGAGACCCTACTTACACAGGGTCCTGCCCCACCCCTGCAGGCGGGGGAGGAATCTGCAGCTCCCCACTCAGTCCTCGGGGCTCAGAGCACACCCCTTTCCGGACCGGCGCATTTCCACACGGCTGTCCCTGCTTCGGTCACGCCTGTCCGACGACAGCTCCGTAACAGGCCCAAGAGGACGGGCTCGGGCAGCTTGCAGATACCAGACACACGCAGGGGCCTGGAGGGCAGGGAAGCCCACTGTCCCTCCCCGATACCTCGCCCTGGCATCTCTTCACATCTGTGTCCTCTGCAAGAGCCTTTATAACACACTGGGAGATATAAGCGTTTCCCTGGGCTCTGTGAGCCGCTCTGGCAAATTAATCCAATCCAGAGAGCGGATCGTGGGAGCCCCAACCTGAAGCCAGTCGGTCAGAAGTCCTGGGGGCCTTGACCTGCCGGCTGCTGTCTGGGGACTGAGCCCTCAGTCTGTGGGATCTGATGCTTTCTCTAGGTAGACGGAGTCAGAACTGAACTGGGGACACCAGCTGGTGTCCACTGCGGAACTGATTGCTTGCCGGGTGTGTGGGAGAGACACCTCTACACATTTGGTCACGGAAGTCGTCTGTATTAACTGTCGCTGAGTGAGAGACTAGAGAAAGCATGCTGAGTATTGTTTTTCCTACACTTGGACCTATTATACCAAAATTCTAATGGATCTAGGATATGGGCATTGTAAGTAATATTTTATGATCGAAACTAGCATCACAGTGGCATGGTAGGATAAGAAGAAAGGAAGCGGGAAGAGAGGGTATAAATATTAAGTTATTAACAATCTTTCCTGGTGCTTAACAGGCACGAGGCTATTGCTAGATCCCATGACGTGGAGGAACAGCGAGGACCATAACTCTAAAAACTTTGCCAGCTTAGAGGTACGTGCAAGCAAGAAGCTGCTGGAAACTTCACACGGATTTGTGGACACTGACATGAAGGGAATGCTTCCCTTAAGAGTGGATTCTGTCCCCAGACTGACACGCCACCCATGAAACGCCCCCCTGTGTGGGCAGCCAACATCACGGCCCTGCAGAGCGGCTCTTCGTTAGACCCAGAGAGAAGCTCCTCAACAGCCTGAAGGCAAACAGAACTGGCAACGCCCGCTCCTTGGTCAGAGAATGGAGCCCAAACCGATGCGGTTCGGGCTGGACGGGAAGAAAGAAGCGCTGGAGATCGGAGGGGACCATGGGAGGAGGCGCCGAGGGTTAGCCGGTGCGTAAGTGGAAATCACGCTCATCGCCACTCAGCTTAGCTGCAGGGAGAACTGCTGTCCTCCAACACGCCGAGTCCAGGCCATGGACCTAGGTGCGGACCAGGTAGGGGAGTCCTTGGTGAAGAGGCCACGTCGGTTTCCGTGATGGTGAGAAACTTTACAGCAGGTTAGACCACCACCAATAGACTTTAGGTTTCAGCTTTTTAATTTGTAAATTAAAATTTTAGAAGTGAATCATCAGTGCTTTCCATTTATAGCACATCACGATATTTTAAGGAAACATCCTGATGGGGAAACTTTTCATCGATCGCTTGCCTCCTTAGACCCCATCTTCCAAGGCCGCAGTGTGCCCCGTCTAGGACACCAGCAGCGGGGCCCCCTGCACATGCTTGCTCACACCCCAGTGCCTCTGCACGTGCTGCTGGGGGCCTAGGAGGCTTCCTCCCGGCTCCTCCCTGACTGGCTTATTTCTGCTGATTCTTCGACTCACGGCGTGGTATCATCTCTTCCAGGTAAGCCGCTTCACCCGGGTCCCTGTGTCTGATAGCTTGCTTCCTCTGTATTTTATTAAAAATATCTGTTGATGTGTCTATCTTCTTTACTAGCTAAATTTTAATTTAACAAATATTTATTGTCTGGGCACCGTTCTGGGCTCAGGGCATAGACAGACAAGGTCCCTGGCCTCATGGGCGTATGTTCTAGCCAGGTGACAGACACGTACACGAACACATCAACCAATAATTTCGGAAGGTGGCGCGTGCTATGTGGTCATTATTAAAGAAGCCGGGGTGGCGTGGGGGAAGCGGGAAGCAGGCGCTGAGGCGGAAGTTCACGCAGGAAAGTTCACGCAGGAAAGGAAAGCGGCAGCCGGGCTGAGGGAGCAGCTCTGAGCAGACACAGCCGGGGAGCCCCGCTCTCCCGAGCTCTGGGGCAGGGCGGCTCTCCAGCGCTGTCCTGAGTCTGGCCAGTCGTGGGGCGTGGGCTCCCGAGGAAGAGGAGGGACCCGGGGTGGGTTCCCTGCACGGCGATTCCGCAGGGGGCCAGGCCCCCACTTGCGGCGCTCCCTGCAGAGGGCGATGGCCCTTCCGTCCTGGAGGGGCTGGGACGGGGCCCCTCGCGTGCACCACGGCGGGCAGGGCTCCCCTCAGACAGGGTGGCGAGGGGGTCCCCCCGAGAGGGGTCACGAGCTGAGCTCTGAAGGAAGGGAAGGGGCCGGACTCGGGAAATGACGGAGCCCAAGTGTCCCAGGGAGGAAGCTGGCTGTGCTGGGACCTGGGGACCCGACGGGCTGGGAACAGGATGCTGACGGGGGCCTCTCCACGTGGGCCATGCTGTTATGGTGCCACAGGAGACAGCAGGGGGACAGGGACAGGACAGACCCACCCTCTGAGCAGTCCACCCGCCGTCCATGCAGGGCGGGTCACAGGTGTGCAAGAGGCAGGGGCGCAGCCCCGTGGGCGGCTGCGCTCGGAGAAGGTGGACGGGGAGGGCGTGGACACAGACGTGGGAGAGCGTGTGGGGCCAGACGGGGGCGAGGGTGGTGGCGGGGCTGAATGTGCAGGGCGAGGAAGGGGCGGGGTGGAGGGGGGGCTGTGGGTTCTGGCTTGAGCGCCTGGGCGGTGCGTTTGCCGAGGTGGCTGCACCCTGGGAAGACGAGGTTTCCTCAGCAGCAATCAACGTCCCGCTCCGATAAGTTCCAGATGCCTGTTGAACAGTAGCCGGAGACGCTAAATAAGCAAGCAGTGCGGTGTTGGAGCTGGGAACCTCGGGATAAGGGGACGGGAGGGACACAGATTTGGGAGCCATCAGTGCGTGGATGGCATTTAAAGCCACAGGCTGGGCAGTGTGTTAAAGTGACACACGAGGGAAGTATCTCAAGTGTCCGCACAAGCTGACAGCAAATGCCCGACCACACCGAGCCACTTAATAGAGAAGCAGAAAGCAACGTGCCCAGGCCCACTGACCAACATCTTGTCTCCCAAACTGGCACGGCCAAAGCCCGGGTGGCCCAGGGGGCCTGCGTGGCGTGGCTCCTAGGGACCTCTGGGCCAGCGTCCCGCCCTCCTGCCCTCGGTGCGTGCGGACAGGCCTCTAGGGAGCCCCCTTGCCCTCCCGTTGCTGTCTGCAGAGACCTGCCTGGCTTTTACTGATTCTTTGTCTCTGGTCATACATCATCCGTGTTTATTATAAAAAAGCGTAAAAAGAAAATAAAGTCGCCCTTGATCCTACTATATGCCTAGAACTACCCACTGTGACACACAGATACTGTTTCTAGTCTTCTCTTCATTCTTTCTAGTTTTTCCCCATACGTACAAATTTATACTGTGACAGCTGACATCACGTGCTGCTGGTTTCTGGAACTGCGATGTCCCAGTTAGGATCGAGCGCAGGCCTCGTGCCAACCCCAGGTTCGCACTGACGTGAGCCATGCACGCCCCTGGCCGGTGAGAGCCTGCACGTCCCACGCACGACCCCCTTTAATCCTCACGTCCACCTTCGAGGAAGCGCTGCTGTGAACCTGTCTCGAAAACGGGTAACTGGTGCTCAGAGGGCCACGCAGCATGTGGCAGTGCCCAGACTTGAACTCGGGCAGGGGAAATCCAGAGCCCGTGCTCTCAGTACCCCACCCCCATGCCGCGACATGTGGCTGCGAGGTGCTTTGCTGTGGCTGTGTCATGATAAACCAATCTTCTCACAGTGTGGTCATGGGACAGGTAGATGATGCTGAGTTTTCCCTAATATAAATAATGCTGCAGTTAGCACCTTTTTTCCTAAAATGTGTGTGTGGGGGCAGGTGTATGAACACATTGACTATTTCATATTATTTAGGGTAGATTTCCAGAAGTAGAATTATTGAGTCAAATAATATAAAAACCTTACAGTCTTTATATATATTACCAAATATATCCACAGACCAATATCCCTTATGAACACAGACACAAAAATTCTCAATAAAATCCTAGCAAACTGAATTCAGCTGTTCATCAAAAAAATAGTCTATTACGACCAAGTGGGCTTCATCCCAGAGATGCAGGGATGGTTCAACATACACAAGTCTATAAATGTGATTCATCACATAAATAGAAGTAAAAATAAAGACCATATGATTCTTTCAGTAGACACAGAAAAAGTATTTGACAAAATTCAGCACTCTTTTATGATGATAAGAACATTTAACAAAATAGGCTTACCTCAAAATGATAAAGCCATATCTGATAAACCCACAGCCAACATCATACTGAATGGGGAAAAATTGAAAGCATTCCTGCTTAGAACTGGAACCAGACAAGGTTGTCCTCTATCACCACTTCTATTCAACCTAGTACTGGAAGTCCCAGCCAGAGCAATCAGACAAGAGAAGAAAATCAAGTGCATCCAAATGGGGGCAGAAGAGGTCAAACTATCACTATTTGTTGACCATATGATCTTATATCTAGAAAACCCCAGAGATTTTTCAAGAGACTAATGGAATTGATAAATAAGTTTAGCAAAGTCTCAGGTTACAAAATCAATGTACACAAATCAGTAGCACTCCTATACACCAACAACAGTCAAACTAAGAACCAAATCAAATACTCAAACCTTTCAAAATAGCAACAAAGAAAATAAAATACCTAACATATATTTAACTAAGGAGGTGAAAGAGCTCAACAGGAAGAACTACGAAACACTGTGGAAGGAAATAGCAGAGGATGTAAACAGATAGAAAACCATATCATGCTCATGGATTGGCAGAATCAACACTGTTAAAATGTCTATAATACCCAAAGTGATCTACAGATTCAATGTAATCTCTCCTAAAATACCAAAATCATTTTTTTGCAGATCTAGAAAAAATAATTCTACATTTCATATGGAACTAGAGAAGACCCTATATAGCTACAGCAACCTTAAGCAAAAATAATAAATTAGGAGTCATTAATTTACCAGACTTCAAGCTATACTATAAGGCTATGGTAACCAAAACTGCATTTGACTGGCACAAAAACAGAGACATAGACCAATGGATCAGAACCAAGAACCCAGATACAAAACCATCCTCATATTGGCATCTAATCTTTGACAAAGCAGATGAAAATATACAATGGGGAAAAGAATCCTTATTTAATAAAAGGTGCTAGGAAAACTGGATAGCCACGTGTAGAAGACTGAAACAGGATCCGCACCTCTCACCACTCACAAAAATCAACTCACAATGGATAACAGACTTAAACCTAAGGCATGAAGCCATAAGAATTATAGAAGAAAATGTTGGAAAAATTCTTATAGACATTGGCCTAGGCAAAGAATTTATCAAGAAGCCCCAAAAGCAATCATAGCATCAACAAAAATAAATAAATAAATGGGACATGATCAAATTTAAAAGCTTCTGCACAACCAAAGAAACTATCACTAGAGCAAATAGACAATCTACAGAATAGGAAAAAATATTTGCATGTTATACATCCGATAAAGGGCTGGTAACTATAATCTATACAGACCTCAGGAAAATCAGCAAGAAAAAAATCAAAGAACCCCATTAAAAAGTGGGCAAAGGACATGAACAAAAACTTTTCAAAAGAAGACAGACTAATAAATAGCCAACAAACATATGAAAAAAATGCTCAATGTCTCTATTCATCAGGGAAATGCAAATCAAAACCACAATGAGATATCACTTAACTCTAGTGAGAATGGCTTTTATCAAAAAGTGCCAAAACGATAAATGTTGGAGTAGATGTGGAGAGATAGGAATACTCCTACACTGCTGGTGGGAATGCAAACTAGTATAACCTCTGTGGAAAGCAATATGGAGCTACCTCAAAGAGCTACAAGTAGAACTACCATTTGATCCAGCAATCCCATTACTGGGCATCTACCCAAAGGAAAAAAAGACATTCTATAAAAACGACATCTGCACTAGAATGTTTATAACAGCACAATTCACAATTGCAAAGATGTGGAAACAACCCATCAATACATAAGTGGATTAATAAAAGGTGGCATATGTACACCACGGAGTTCTACTCAGCTACAAGAAACAATGGTGAACTAGCACCTCTTATATTACCCTGGATGGAGCTGGAACCCATTCTACTAAGTGAAGTATCCCAAGAATGGAAAAACAAACACCACATGTACTCACCATTAAATTCACCACTAATCGAGCAACACAAATATGCACACATAGAAGTAACATTCATAGGGCATCGGGCAGGTAGGTAGGAGGGGGAGGTGGGGATGGGTAAAACAAAAAAGAACCTTTGATTGTAGCAAATGCTCTCCTACCATGTGCTCTGTGCACCAGTCGCCATCATGCACCCTCTGCTGTGAGGGCCGCTCGTCTTCCTTCCCTTCCACTTGCCGGTTTGACCTGCACGGTCACCACGTGGTGGCCAAGGCTAGAAAGGCTTTTCCTTTTGACCCCACTGATGCCCCTGCTCTCCGTGGCTGCATGTGACACCGCATGATTCTAGGAGCATCGCAGCAGCACGGAGGGTGACAATGATTCACTGGGAACATTCTTTCTCTTCCCCAGCAGACCACCGATTCAGAGCCGGGGGCTTGGACGGAGCTGAGCCCGTGCCCACCGCGCTGGGGGGTGTCAGCACCCTCTTGTTCATGTTGGTGATGACTGTCTAAAGGACACAACTGAAAAGGCTCACGGCCTGGCCAGGCTTCCCTCCACGGCGAGCCTCTCCCGGCAGCCGCCAGCCAGGCGGAGCGGGCGCTTGGTGAGAAGCTGGGGAGGCCACGCCCGGCGCTCTGTTCCATGGTTCATCTGCGGTCAGGCCGCCGAGTCTGCGACACACGTGTACGATGTTTCATGTGCAGAAAGAGCTCTGCGAGCACTGGCTGTGGTGGCCTTACACTGGGCCGCACGTCCAGGGTGGACGGCAGGCAGGGCCCCCACTGGTCACTGCGGGGAATCAGGGCCGGCCACAGGAATACTTTAAATGTGGACACGTGGACTAGAGCTTAACTCGAAGTCACGCTGCTGAGCTGGGGAGACGGCAGGCGACGTGGTCACCTGGTGGTGCCGCCGTCAGAGCATGGCAAGGTCACGGGGAGGAAGGGAAAACCACAGCCACCACCGATTGGCCACTTATGCTCAGCCACCTCCAGCATCTTGATCTGAGTTTCTGTATTTATTATTCTGCATTTATTATTTATTATTTCCTTCCCGTCCACATAAACGCTGTCTGCCCGACACAGCCACAGAACTCGCTAAATGTGTTCGTGTAACATGAAAAATAATAACAACGGGTGTCGTGTATCAAGGGCTTACGCCACACACCAGGCCCGTCACGCGTGTCATCTTATGTAACCTCAGAACACCTCCCTGCTACCCCTGTGCAGCTCGCACCCCCCTGGAGAGCCCGGGAGGCCCTCGTGCTCCGCGAGGCCCAGACTCACCATTTTTTTCCACCGGCACGTGGCAGCGAGGACAGGGCTTGGTGGTTTTCTTGATAGTTTCCTTGGAGGCCTCTTCCCAGCGAGCTTGCTCTGCGGCTCTTTCGTCCACTCTGTAGGTCTGGGCAATACAGACAGAAGGAGTCTAGATTCAGATCTTTGTTACTGGGATTGAAATTTAGGTTCCTTTGAAACACTGGTACAGGAAATTCTTCAAGACGGAAGTGCCTTTGGGCAGGAAGCCCAAATATCGGTGGCTCCCGTGACAAGTGCTGGACAGCCACTGCATGGATGGGAGCACAGTGCTCCTAGCACGTGGCACACGCTGACCTGCCGGAAAGGACAGCTCAATGTACAGTGCGGAGGCTTCTATTCGTGTTTTGTGTGATTGCGATAAGTGCCATCTACCAGGGACTTAGTGCGCAGGCAAAGGGACCCATGGTTCTATGCACTCCTCTTTAGACACGGCCTCAGTGTGGAGTGAGAAGACTAGTTTTTATTTGCATTGAGGATCAGACAAGTGAAACAGTGGCCCCAAGCTCGTAGGTAAGAGGGTTGCTGTGACTCCAGAATCTTTGCTTTTAAACTGTCCTCTACATCTTATCTTCCCTTCTTGCACCTGGAAGATGGGGAACTCCAAATGTCCTCACAGAAGGGACAGGAGCCGGAACAAGGAAATAAAGTTGATGTGCCAGAAGGCACCCTACGGAGTCTTTGTACTCAGCCCTGAGGACTCCAGCTCAAGCCCTGGAGCTTGCGGCCCGGCGGGCGGCGGCGTGTGCACACCTGGAGGCGTTAGTGCATGCTGTCAAGCTAAGAGCATTTTCAGCCGGTGAATTAAAATGTTTGTCCTACAAACAACGCTATGTTCAGTCCAAGACAAATATTCAGAGCTCAACTCCAAGAAACCGCATGCCTATCGACAGCGCATCCTTGGAGGGTAATTACAAACTGGAAAGTTGCAAATTTATATTACTATGCCTTGTTCTTTCAGGGAAGAAAGGAAAAAATGATGGCAAAGGAAGAGAAATAATTGTGCCTCAAAATGCCAACTCCCTCTCACTTCTTTTCCGACCCCAGAGCACATGGAGCAGAGTGAGTGTGACGTGCAGCCCCAGCTGTTCCCGCACACGGTTGTGCGTCCACCACCTGCAGCAGCGAGGCCCCGGGCCAGCGCACGACAAGCTCACGACCCAGGCGGGCTCGGGAGGGGCCCACCGTGCAGCCACTGCACGCCAGCGCGGAGCAGGAACCGGATCAGCCAGTTAGCGCGCGGCAGCGGGGGCGGCCAAGAGGGTTTGCACCTTGGGATGAAACTGGGAGAAGGAAGAAGCCAGAGCAGGGGTTCCTGATGCTGTCACCCGCGGGGACATGCTTCCTTCTCCTCTCCTCTGCAGACTCCGCAAAGCACTGAATGTTATGCCTTCCCCCAGAGTCCAAAAATCCTCACCGCCATGTGATAGGGTCAGGACATGGGGACTTGGGGAGGTCACTAGGCCATGAGGCATTAGTGTCCTTATCGAAGTGACCCCAGAGCACTCTCTGGCCCCTTCCTTACGTGGGGACACGATGAGAAGCCGGCAGCCTACAACCCAGAAGAGGGGCCTCGCCGAGCCAGCCCTGCTGGCACCCTCATCTCAGGCCTTCAGCATCCAGAACGGCCAGAAATAAATGTTGGTTGTTTACAACGCCCCAGTCTCTGGAGCTTGGTTACAGCAGCCCCAGCTAAGACAGACTCCACGTTTTGAGAGTTTTGTGTATGAAACACAACACATTCTCCTTATTTTAAATGGATGCTGTTCCGTGGAAGGGCTGTATATATGAAGCAGCCCCCAAATGCCAAAGAGGCCACCGAAGGAGGCAGGCAAACCCAGCTGGCCGGTCCAGGGAGACTCGTTAGAGGAACTTACAGACAGAAGCACGGTCCTGGGCGGACAGGCAGATGTCCAGACTCGGGGCGTACATCATATCTTGGGGTAAAGGTCTGCGTGCTCCGGTCGGAAGGAGCAAGTGGCTGAGACGGTGCTGTGCGTGCCACAGCCTGGGATTTCTGCGCCAGGATCAAGGGTTGTTTGGGAGGACGGGTGAGGCTTACAGTGGCTATGTGTTCCTGCACGAAGAGTCACACGTCAACTGGACATTCTGGAGGCATTCCCAGGCTTGGGGTTAGTCAGAAATCACACGGTAGGTTGGCATCTAAAACAGTCACTTTTGTCCCCACAGATGTGTAGTTTCCTCAGTATTGCAGACATTGAAACCTTTATCTCTTGCTCTAGGGCCCAGAGGGGACCTGGAGCCTCAGCTTGCAGAACACTGATAAGGTGCGAGTTTTTTGTCTGGTAGAGAACATGCGCCCAAACGTTATGGTTTTATTTCCCCATAAGACGTGAGCCACTTCTGCATATAACTTAGAAGTCACACCTCGGCGTTCCTCTCCCATTAACTACGCGGCAGCCTGTTCCTCAAACGCGCACGGAACCAGCTCTCCTGTCCTTTTGCTGGTTTTCCCGTTAAGTAGATGACTAAGACGTCAGCACAGGTTAACACGTGTGTGTGGAAATCACACTGTGACAGCCGCAGGTGTCAGACGGAGGGGTGGCCAGCTGGTCTGGGACCCAGGTGCCCAGGAGGGGGCGGTTTGAGGAGACAGTGACAATGTCCTGTCACCTCGGGAAGGGTGCTCTGCGGCAGAGGCTTCACCTCGATCGTGCCGTTCAGTCACTGCAGCGTCCCCGAAAGGCAGGTCTCGTTAGCAACTGTGTTGGCTGGAGAAAGCAGCGCTTCCCGAAACGAAATGCTCTGCCCGCCCGAGACCACACGGCCCGTGAGTGGCACATTCAGTATCCGACCCCCGAGCCGACGGAGTGAATGCCCCACGCTCCTGCAACTGCAGCGTATTTCTTTCATCGTAACGCCACAGGCTCCAGAGAGGACGAAGGGGCTGAATGCTAAGATGACGCCATGGAGAACTGGAGGTCCCTGGTGACTTCCAAGAGAGTACTTTTTATTTTTTTGAAATATTTTATATGTTTTTCTAGAGATGGGGTCTCACACTGTCCCCCAGGCTGGAGTGCAATGTGGCCGTCATAGCTCACTGCACCCTTGAACTCCTGGGCTCAAATGATCCTCCTGCCTCGGCCTCCCCACGAGCTGCGATTACAGGTATGTGCCAGCACGCCTGGCTGGAGAGAGCAGTTGCAAAACAATTTTTGGCAAAAGGGTAATGGGAGAATCTGCCCCCCTTCCCCCGCCCCCAGCCCAGAGGCCCCCACCCTCCTGCATCTGTGGACATGGCTCCACTCCTGGCCTCCTGCCTGCTCTTCTGCTGCCACCAGCTGGCTCTCCTTTCCCCCCGACCTGTCGAACCTGTTCTCGAGAAGGACAGGCGGAGGCTCTGCTTGCAAAGCCAACACCTTTTCTCTGTCTTCACCAGTACCGACTGTCCCGCTGCCCCTGACACTTGCAGGCTACTTCCTCCATGGCAGCACAGTCACCCAGAGGGCCCTCGGGAGTCCCCTGCCCCCTCCCTGGCATGGCAGTTATTCTTGTCACTTCCTACCGTCACCGGGTGGGTCCACGGGGAGGAAAGGGCGTCATGGCGCAGTCACTGCTGCCGGCCTGGCTGACCTCGGGGCTCAGGAGAAGCAGCTCTAGAACTGCCGGTGGCGACGATTTCAGACCTTTGATGGCCACTTCCTGGGGGGGGGGGGTTGTCTACGGAGATGAGCACATCTTTGTTTTGGATCCTTCGTGAATGTCTTAATGCTGAAGTTCAAATTCTTCCGGAATGATCTCAAGCAGCGGCTGGGTGCCCACTGGTTCAGGATCACCCAAGGGATTTTTAAGTGATGCAGATTCTCGTGCTCACACCCTGGAGATTTGGATTCAGTAGGTCTGGGGTGGAACCCTTAACCACTTGGGTCCGGCGCTCACCGGCCGCGAAGCCTCGCCCACAGCCGCACTCACAGTCCGCACGGTAGCTTGCGCTGTGCATTGATGACGCGTCCGTCTTGCTCTTGTGTGATGAGGAAAGCTTGAAAGCACTGAGAGCTTGTTTTACTTTCCAGGCAGCTTTACTTGTCATGTAAATATCAGAATAGGTAACATATACACATATGTTTTCATTATGTTATTTTTAAATGTTCACAATTTTATTTTGATAAATGAAAAAATTAGAAAAGTCAATTCAAAATTACAGACTAAAGCCGACGCTGGGCTGTGCGCCTGCATATCACGGCTGCCGGCTACCGTCGCTGTGCGCGTTCATCTGTGGCTGTTGACAATAGTCAACGCTCCTACCGAAGTGGTTAAAAACGCCCCAGGGCCTGTGAGGTGCCGGAGGTTTGGGAGCCCTCCACCCCCTGGACGGCAAATCCCAATTGGGCCCGAAGAGGAAATTGGTTAGTTGGATAAACACACCCTCGTTAGGGCCTGAGTCATGGAGCTACAAAGCTGTCTACGGCTTGTGGCGCGGGAGGGGAAGGTTGTGTGACTTAGCACCATCGCCCTGCCACGCGCTGGCGTGTGGTCACAGAGCGCGGCCTAACAGTTAGCTTAATTTTATGGAACTCTGTCCCCGCTTACTGCTTACCTACCACAGGAAGGAATAGTGTGTGTGCGTGTATGTGCGCACGTGTGTGTGTGTGTGCGCGCGTGTGTGAGAGCACATGCGAGACGGAGGTGGAGATGGAATAGGACAAGTCTCTCTTCTTATGTATTTCATGGCTGAAAACAGCAACTTCCTGTACTATATGTATGTGTGTGTGTGTACATACATAAACACACACAGACAGAGACAGAGTCAAAATTGCCTCTGCAAGCCAAGTACGGCCTGATAGCCAATCTGTGGCTTAAGGAGGAATAATTGTTTTTGTTGAATATGGTGATGATTTCAAGTGAACGATGAGAGGTGTCTGCTCTACGAGGAGTGGCTAAGAGCAGGGCTTTGCAGTTACCAGGCCTGGGTTTAAATCTTGCTGCATATAACCTAAACTCCCACTCGTCTGTCCAAGTGTGATAAATATAGCGCACACATCACAAGGGTTGTTGTGAATCAATAAATCAAAGAGCTTAGTGCAGAGTCTGGTGCACCCTGAGTACAAACGGTGTTTTCTATTGTCACAGTCACTGCGCTTTTGCTGTAATCATCGCCATCATCTATGGTTTATAGAGCTGAGAAAATCAGATGATGGGAGCTTGTATAAACAGAAAAGGCTGCTGAAGGCCTGGATTGGCCTTAACTCTCCTTAAAAAACGCAGGTAGGGCCGGGCGTGGTGGCTCGTGCCTGTAATCCTAGCACTCTGGGAGGCCGAGGTGGGCGGATTGCTCAAGGTCAGGAGTTTGAAACCAGCCTGAGTAAGACCCTGTCTCTACTAAAAATAGAAAGAAATTAATTGACCAACTAAAAATATATATACAAAAAATTAGCTGGGCATGGTGGTGCATGCCTGTAGTCTCAGCTACTCAGGAGGCTGAGGCAGGAGGATCGCTTGAGCCCAGGAGTTTGAGGTTGCTGTGAGCTAGGCTGACGCCACAGCACTCACTCTAGCCTAGGCAACAAAGCGAGACTCTTTCTCAAAAAAAAAAAAAAAAAAACAAAAAAAATACAGGTAAACCGGAGTGTCCTCCAAGAGGTTTCATAACAAAAGAAACAGGCCGAACTGGTGCCTGTGAAACACGTTAACCTGTAGGGAGCTGGAACAACCGGAGGGACTGCTTTAGGAAATATCTGTGACACTTGTTTAGCCAATAATCAGACAAGTATATTCTAATCCTAAACGTCAATTCAAATCTATGTTCCAAAAAGCATCATCAGATGGCCATCAATCACTGAAAACATAGTTGGCTTACTTCGAACATGAATATTTTCAGGTGAATGGCAGCTTTTAAATACCACCTTTGTCATCATAATTGAATGCTCAGTTCACACCCTGTTGTCACACAATTACTGGAACCTTCCACCGTTGCCAGCCAGCACCCTTCCCGAACTGTAGTCGCGGGTGAATAGCAGGGCCCGTGAGCAGCCCGCCCCCTGCTGGTGAGCATGAAAACTGCATCACCTTTCAGGGACCTTGAGCTAATCCATAATGTTCCTTCTTGGCAAAGGGCATTTACCAAACTCGCTTTGTCGTTTTTTTTTTTTTCATGGAGGGGTGAGGGAAACTTGCCCTTTCCCCCGAAAGTTCACTGAAAGATCAACTAACAATTAAGGCAGATTAATAAGAGGAAGGTTTATTTACCATGCGCATGGGGAGAAGCACAGAGTTGATTCCCCAAAATCCCAGTGGAATCCAGATATTTTTATACATACCTTTTAGAGGGGAGGGTGGAAAATCAGGAGTGCAGGTAATTCTGTTTAGGGGCAAGGGAGGATGAATGGATGGGGGAAGCAGATTGACTTGTAAATGCTTCTCTTAGCAAATTAAATTAACCGGAGCAAATTAAATTAACCTGAGAGACAGGTATTATATTTAAACGATTTGGGCCAGATCTGGTTGGATTCTTGATTCTCCTTCCTGCAATATACTGAGATAACAGGGAGAGGAAGGGAAGTCAATTGCTCCCTTTGATCTTTTGGTCAGTGGGTCAGTCTGGTTTATGCAGAGAGAGGGAAAGCCCCCTCCAATGCATTTTTAACCTTGAAGGGCCTGTAATTCAAAATATTCTTTATACAAAGTAGTCATATTTTGGGGTGAAATTTCCTGAGCTCCTTCACCCACAACATTGTTTTATTATTATCCCTTTTGGGGGAATATATATATACACACACACACTTATTTTACTGTATCATTTTTAAGAAAGAAGTCATCAAAGTGCTGGGATTTTTGATGGAGTGTCTGGCTAAGGGCTCAGTGGGCTCCACAAGGCTAAACTCTCTCCACCAAGTCCGGATGTCCTGAGCTGTGCTTTAGAATGTAATTTAGAAGAGTATTTTTGATGATGATCATAACAGTGGTGATTTCTGCTGTTAGTGGAATGTGTACCGAGCACCACAGATTAGATTTTATACAGTCCCGCGCCCTGGGGCCTTAACTGCTCCATAAGGGGGAAGTGAAGTAAATAATGTCTATCAACCTATTTTGAGATTGATGGGAGAAATGCAACAACATAAATTATTAAGTAGCAAGATTATTAATAGGTACCCTTTATTGGGAATGTTTAAAGTGCTTTGTGTTCAACAATTGTCCTAAGTTGACAAAAGGGGAAAATCTACACTCGAGTAAGAAAGATGAGCTAGCTTGTATTTTTTATAATGGATATCTCTAGTTCACGGCCTGCTTAGGTCAGCAATGGCTAAAATTATGAACACAGACAGGAATTTGAATGTGGAAACATCACTGATAGGATGCAAGAGTAAGTTAAAGTGGAGAACAAGCTCGTGCTTTTTGTAAAGTGTAGCTACTCCGGTACAAAGCAGACTATTATTTTTGCTAGATTGAATACAGAAACTTCTTCATCTGACAGGCCTTTGTTGGGTGACTAAGATGTGCCAGGCACTGTCCTAGACACTGGAGATACCCGAGCAAACAAAAGAGATGACAGACAAATGAACAATGCCTGCCCTGTGGTGCTTCCCAGCTGGCAGAAAGTAGCTGTCACACCAGCATGCCCTGGAGGCTTGCTAAAATTCAGATTGCTACAAATCCTCCCCACTCAGTTTCTGAATCAGTACATCTGGGGGAGCGGGGGCCAAGAATTTGTGATTTAACAAGTTCTCAGGTGATACTGATGCCACTGGCCTCAGACCCTTTGAGAACCACTGCTAGCAAAATAAGTCTGCATAAGCTTCGGTCAGCAAAGACAGAGGGATTTTAGGGGGTTCTAGTAAAAGTTGTGTCAAGTGTGTGTGTCTGCTCTCCCAGCCTGATGTGGTCCCCCCGGGGGAAGGGGTAGGGATGATGGGACAGAACTGCCTTGCTGGGCTCCCACTGTGACCTGTTGGGCTCTGAGCTAGGCATCGTGCACGTGTCATTTCATTAAGTCCTCCTGACTTCACAGTATCATATTATAGATGAGAAAATTGTGGCTTTGAGAGAGCAGTAAAATTCATTCATGGTGACCACAGCTGTGGCATCGGCTGGGGTTCTTCAGCGAAACAGAATCAATAGGGCATACGTATCTTCACACGTATAAAATACATGGGTTTATTCTAAGGAATTGGCTCAGGGATGGTGAGGACTGACAAGTCCAAAATCTGTGGCCAGGGGAGGTGGACACTTGGGCAGGGCTCCTGTGAGGTAGTTTTTAGGCAGAATTCCTTCACTTTAGGGAAACCTCGGTCTTTGCTCTTCAGAACTTCGACAGATTGGGCGAGGCCCAAGCCCACTCTGAGTAGTTTACTTCAGTCAACTACTGCAGACGTTAATCACATCGACAAAGTGTCTTCACAGCGGCACCCAGGCGAGTGTCTGACCTGGGCCACGCGGCCCGGCCACACTGGCACGCAGAATTAACCGTCACAGCTGGTCACGGGTGAGGCCCATTTTCAAGACGGTTCACATCTTGTGACTTCACATCCGTTCCGCCTTGCCTGGGTTCCTCACAGGCTGGGAACAGCTGGTTCTTGCTGAAGGAAATTACACGCAAGCCCGGGGAGCAGCCACGACGGGTTCGAGCGTGCCATACTCCGCGCTTGCGTTGACAGCTGCTCGTGTGACAGGAAGCCGTCGAATAGAGTGGGTGAGCCATTCTCCTCCTCGCCACCGTTTGGACCACAAGCCCTCCTGTGCAGTGACGATATTTTGTCCACCCCACCCCCACCTCTACTTTTAAGCTGAGGACGAGTGAAGGGTTGATGGGAGCCAGGGCTCGCCTCTTAGTTCTTCACACCTGAGCACCTCTCAGAAAGGCTGCTCCTGGGGACACAGTTCTGCGATTCCTTCGCCCTTTTGTTGGTGGCACTGCCGTGTGGAGGTGGCCCGGGAGCCTTGGGAAGCAGCATTCGTTATTTTTCTCCTCCGGCCATTTCATTTCTGTTTCTCGCAAAACACAGCTTCTCCCTTAAGGGGCTGGCGCCACCTGGCGCACGAGAGGTGCCTTGCCGCCGCTCCCTCGCCCTGCGCCCCCCGCGGCAGAGCACCGCCGGCCGCCGCCTTTGCTGGAGATCAACAAGTCCCGTGGGGCGTGCGCGCCACGTGCGGTGTGCAGTGTGCGTGTGATGTGTACGTGTGTGCTGTGTGTGGCGTGTGGTGTGTATGTGCTGTGTTATGTATGTGTGTGTGGTGTGTGCTGTGTGTGATGTATGTGTGATGTATGTGTTATGTACATGCGTGTGTGGTGTGTGAAGTCTGTGCTGTGTGATATGTAGGTTACACATGTGTGTGGTGTGTAGCATGATCAGTTTCTATAAAAATATTTTCCATCTCACTGAGTCGTTCAAACAGCTTGTTTGCGAAGTCGCGTCTACAGGGTATAGACGTGAGAATTCAGGTGAGGAATTTACATGTAGACTTTGTTTTAGTGATTCTACTGGGATCCTAAAACCCCTCTGGAATCCCAAAGCCCCCAGCCGGGCTGCTGAGGATGGGGGGGCCACTGCGCAGGCGTGGGTGGAGGGCTGCGCTCTGGGTGGGCCGCCCCCCCCCCCCCGGCTGGCTGTGGTCCTCGGGGGACACGGAGTGGGAGGGACTCCTGAGCTGCCGAGGCACCTGCAGAGGGAGGAAGCCCGGAGAGAGAGAAGCTGATGCCAGTGAGAAGAAGATTCCCGAAGTACCTGCGTCTGTGTGGTAAGGATCTGCCTCTGTGACGTGTCAGTGTGTGCACGCGTGTGCAAGTGTGCCTTCATGTGTCTTTCCATCTTATATTTCGTTTCCTCTCTCTACAGTGCCTGGCACTGAGCATTCAGTTTTAAAGAACCCAAACCCCAAGTTTTGCCATGTGCACCTTACAACTTAGCAGCTGCTCCACACACAGTCTCACGGCGTTATTTACACTGAGCCCCACGAGGCAGGTGAGGAAAGAGGGGAAACGCATTTGAGTGAAGTGCCTGGAAGGAGGAGATCAAACCGGCTCTGTTGCCCATCAGCCCAGGGCCATTTCTGCTCCGCAGAGCAAACCTTGGCAGAGGCTAAGCGCTCTGGAAGCGCAGGGCCTGGGCTGTCCTCGCCATCGAGTCTGAGACTGACACACTCGCCTTAACGCAGACCTATCGGAGCCGCCTGTCCTGTCTGCACAGCCACTTAGACTGCGTGCCCAGAGTCAAGGATCCACGAGAACTGGCCTCAATAAAGCTGTTTTCCTTCGACCCTCAAGCCCTTCAGGAAATGCGCTGGGCATCTGGATCCCAGGAACAGTGAATTCACCCGTGTCCCAATTCCAGGACCGCCCTGTGTGTCGCAGCAGTGAGTGGCGAGAGACAGCTCTGCCGTGAGACACAGGAAATGCACCAAAGCTCCCAGTGGCTCGGCCGTCTCACTCTCCCCCGGAGGGGAAGCCACCTCCTGGCCCGGCCACTGCCTGCACATCTGTTGGGGATTATTAACCTCGGCTCTCCGTGGCTGGCTGCGGCCTGAGGTGGTCTACGCATCCTTTCCTTGGCCGTACGCCTCTGCTGAGAAGTCCACAGCGACCAATCTGCTTCTGTCCCCATGTTTCCTCTTACAGAGAATGGCACCACCATCTCCCCAGGTTAGAAATTCGAGCATGGATGTTGACGGGTCACCTCGTGGCACGCTGTCCTCTAGTTGATTGCCAAGGTGTGTGCATCCCGCCTGAACCCCTCCACCCTCCTCGGCCCTCCAGCCTTGGCTCCAGAGTCCACGCACTGGGGCACCCCCCACCCCACCGCCCCTGGGGTGAGGGCCTGGCTTTCCTCGCCCACTGGGCGCACTGGCTCTGCGGGCTCAGGTGAGCTGCACCCCAGGGTCTGCCCTCTGTCAAAGAGCGCTGCCTCCCCTGGGCCACACCCACGGGTGCAGGTGGGGCGACTCACACCCAGTGGCGACAGTGGATGCTGAGGGCCTGCCTCCCGCCCCTGGCCAGGGGTCCCTTCACCTGCTGCGGTGCAGCTTCCCTCCCCCCGTGCCGCTTCCTGCTCCTCCTTAAGGGCTGTTCCTGAGAGGGACACCTCCTGCGTGCATATCCCAGGCTGTTTCCATGGGAACCTGACCTATGACAGTCGGTACCTGCATGGTCCTGCCAGTTGCCGAAGAGGAGCCCGTCGTCGCTGGCGGGAGACAAGCACTGGAGGCTCTGGGCGGGCCCCAGGGGCGACGGGCAGAGCGCAGGGCCAGGTTGCGCTGCGAGCGCCCGTCTCCGGGCTGTGCACATGGGCAGACCCTACGGTTTCGAGGTGTCTGTGGTGGGAAAAGGGGCCTCGGGGGAGCTTACTGCAAGCCTGTAAGAGAATCCCGATAAAGGTCTCTCGGGCCCCGCAGCGGAGAATGAGGCACCATTTGGAAGGGAGCGTGTGGCGTGTGCCCGAGCCCTGCGGGGCTGGAGCGTCTAAGCAGCGACCCAGGCAAAGATGGAACGGGGTGGCCGGGACCAGGCCACGCAGGCCCACAGGCAGCAGTTAACCTCGCAGGCAGGGGCCGAGACCCCCGTCACCCACACGTGGCCCTGCTCCCTCTCCCGGGCTCACAACATGGCCCTGGTGGTGGTGGCAGGGCTGGGGGAATCCAAGCTTGGCTCACAACTTACTTGCCTGGCGTGCGAGTGCAGCCAAAAGTGGATGCTTATGTAGTGGAACCTTCTTTAAGGTAAAGAGAGAGAGGTGAGCGGAAGTCCTCTCAACGGGCAGGGCTTTGGGCAATGCAACGTCCCCCCGCCCCCACACAGTGCATATGTAGAAGCCTAATCACCAAGGCGACGGTGTCGGGAGGTGTTGGGGGCTGATTCTGGTGTCATGCCTTATACTAATCATTCACTACAGTCTGTAATGTACGCGTGCTGCCTGACGCAGCAGTAGTCAGCATTTTCTTCAGACACGGTCGCTGCCTTGTGACTTGATAAGAGACCTGAGTTGTTGCACATAAGCAAATGCTCCCAACTCCCACATGGAGGGCCCCCGTGGTGGGAGTCTGGAGGCCATGAGAACAAGAATAAGAAGAACTCTCCCAAGGACTGGCCCCTGATTGATGGTTGGTAGTCAATGACGGGTAAGACTCCCCATGGAGGGGGGCGACCTAAAACAGGCACAGCTGTGGGGGCCAGGGAGGAGCCGCCGCCTGGGATTGAGACCAAGAAGCACTTCAAATGGCTGCATTGTTTTCTGTTGCCTATCTCGGCCTTGGCGTTTGAGCTCTGTCCTGCCCCTTAACTTTAGTAACCGTTAGAGGTCTGAGACCATGGGAAATTGTTCCCTTTTGAAACAACTCTGGAATTGACTGATATCGCTGCTATGCTCAGATGCTCACGTACAAGGAACTAACCATGGATCTGGGGGGTATAAAAAAAAAGCGACTGGTGCATTGGTCACTTGAGTCATTGTCATGTCCATGTGCGTCTGTGTCGTTATTTTATGTTCTGTGTCATCCCCCGTCCTGTAATCGGGCCACGTTAGGGAGGAGGGGTCTTTGGGAAGCGATGAGGCCGTCAAGGCGGAACACTCATGGATGGGATCAGTGCCCTTATAAGAGGTCCCAGAGAGGTCCCTCGCCCCTTCCGCCAGCGCGCCGGCACAGAGAGAAGGCGCCATCTGTGCGCCAGGAAGTGGCCCTCGACACACACCAAACTGCCGCTGGCACGATGACCTTGGACTTGCCGGCTTCCGGACGGTGAGGAATACATTTCCGTTGTTTATGAGCTGCCCCGCCTGTGGCACTCTGTCCCAGCTGCCTCAGAGGATGAAGACAGCCCTGACCGTACACTCTCTGTGGAAAGGAAAGGGCCCTGAGTTAGGAAAACACGCGAACTCCGAAGCGGTGGCGGACACCCTGGCAGCCCGGCCCAGGGCCTGGAAGGAGGAAAGCTGGAAGGCGAGGGCGTCTGAGTACAGCGAGGGCGTCTGCACGACAGGACGAGGATGGACCCCTGGCAGTGGCGTGAGTGTGCACACCTCTGCACACCACATTCACGCTCACGAGAAAGCGTCCACCACAGAAGGCCCTGAAATGACCGTCGTCCAGCCAGTCGACTGGGCCGGCTCTGTCACTGGCCACCCCAGTCCGGGCCCAGCGGACTCCTGAGTGGCGCGATCGTGGCGGCACGGTGGAGTCCGCGCACCCCGGCCCACAGCACAGGCACTCGCTCGCCGTGGCTCACGCTGCTGCCGCCACTGCCGACGTCCCCCCTGCCAGCAACAAAGACCAATGTGGGGTCCCGAGCGTGGCACCTCCCTCGAGGGGACCAACCGGCCCACTGGCGTCAAGCTGATGACCCTGACACCCTGGAGGAGGAAGAAGTTTCGTCCTGACGGGAACGCACTCCTATTCCGGGCGTGGGTCCGCCGTTCCTGACAGAGCCCCCAGCACTGCCGGGATCTCGCACAACCCCGCCTGGGCCCAAGACACCACCTCACAGCAAAGGATGTGCGGCAGGGCGCATGGCCACGGGGCGCTCCGTTCCTACCACATTCCCCACCTCCCTGGTGAGAGGGCTGGACCCTCCTCACGAGACGCAGCTGCAGCTCCGCTGTGAGCCTCCAAGATAAGGCTCGCACCCTGCGTCCGCAGCCACCGCCTTGTGCCGCGGGCAGGATGCCACGGTCCAGGGAGCAAGGGCTGGCAGTAGGGTTGTCCCCTCTCCTCACCTCCCCGGCGGCCCTCTTGGGAGCTCCTGCTCTCCCCCGGCGCAGCGTGGCCTTGCGGATACGCAGGCCCTGGCGTCATCGGGAGAACGCTTCCCCCAGAGCGCCAGCAAGCTTCCACCTCCAGTGGCCGTGTGGTCCCTTTACGTTCCATTTGCCACGTGACCAGCAGGCAAGGAAAGGCGTCTCCATCCTGGATGGGATGACTGGGTGGCACGAGGAGCTGGGGCCGCAGGTACACAGTGGAGGATGTAAACGGGAAGAAGACATTTGGCCCCCGGGAGATCACTGTGGCATCAATCGGTTCTCCTTTAATGCCGCGCACCGTGCTGAACTCCAGCCGCCTCCACGTGAATTCTAGGGCCCTTCATTTGGGGGCTCTGCCTCCCTCTCCAGTGGGCTCTGCCGTCCCTCCACCTTCACTTTTCACCACCGTCCAGGGGCTTCTTTCACTTCGCCGCCGAGCACGCCGTTCTCTTCCATCTCCGGAACTCCGCCCTGTGCCTGTTTGCCTGGAACTCCCTGCAGCCCCTCCCGCCGGACAGCTCATCCTTTTAGGTCTCCAATCGCACTTCTTTCAACCAACGGCTCCTCGAACCTCCTAGAAGACTGGTTGGACGTGATTTTCATGCTTCCGTAGCACCCTGAACGTCCTCTCTTGTGCCTCTTCATGTACAGTATTTTAATCATTGGTTAAATTGTTTCTCTGCTTCACAAGATTATAAACCTCGTGGGATCAGAGGCCAGACCTATCTTTAATGCTGTTGCTCCAAAACATAGAGCACTGTGCGTGGCACGTGATAGGTGCTTTATAAATGTTTACTGAATATCCTTCTTTTTCCTTCTTTCCATTGATTGTAAGAAATTAAGGTGTAGCTAAACCCAGGGTCAAAGGCACATAATGTAGGGGTGTAACACAAAGGGTACAGCCAAAATTCTACCTATAGATGAGTTTAAAATTAAAAGAATTCCCAACATTTAAAAATAAATATATTTAACACAAACATATGGTTTCAAGCTACTGAAATATCAAAGAATCAAAGTGGAAGGGCTGGGTGCCAGCGGGCCTGGGCCTGCTCAGTGAGCGTGGGCAGGAGCCCTGCGGGCTGCACTCAGCCACGGCCGTGCTCCTGGGCTTTTGCTCTGACGCATGTTTGTTGTTCTGTGTGTTTTAACAGGAAAGGCAGAGAAAAAGTGATACAAATCTTTCCACCCTTATCAAAACATCGGGAGGCCCATGCGTTTAATCAGGCCTGTTTTACTCATGTGAGAGTCTGGTCGCTGTTAATGTCCACTTTGGCCATCCCGGGTATGGGAGAGCCAGTACCGACCCACTCATCCCCCTCTCTCAAAAGGCAGAGAGACCAGCAAGGACAGTGGAAATGCCACGTTGCTGCTTCCCCGGGGCTGGAGTGTCATCGCTCTGGCTGGAGCAGCTCCCAAGGACCTGGGTGAAACGACAATCTGGTGCCTGTCAGCTGGGGGCCGCCCTCCCTCCCTGCACCTTGCCGATGAGCAACGCCTATCACGAAGAGTTGAGATGAGGCTCAAAGTAAGACGGTGAAAATGCTTTATAAGCAGGTACCATGCAAGTATACATTATTATTTTTATACCACGCAAAATGGTGGCTTTGCTTTTTTAATTTTTAGGAGGCAGAGGGAACCGAGGTTAACCGTGGGAATCTTACTTTCTCTAACGATTCAAAAGATTACTGAGACAAAAGCCAGCCCCAAAGCTGCAGCCTGCTCTGGAGAGTCTTTTCCCAGCTTCATGGGGGAGGAGGGAGGTGTTCGGGTTGAAGGAGGGAGTTGTCATTTATTCAACAAACTTTTAATGAATGTCTAATATGTGCCAGGACTGGTGCCTATAAAGATTCAACAGGTACACACTGCACTAACTCAGCCCAGACTTTTAGTGGAGAGACAGGGAAACGATATTTCAGTGTGATGAATGTATAATAGAAGCATGTGCAGTTGTCTGAAAGTTTAGAGGAAGGAGTCGGGCATTAATGGAGGAGGTGACACATAATCCGGGTCTTGAAGGGTGAGTAGGAGCTTGTAGGCAGGACTGGGCACACTCCCCTTAGAAGCTGTAGGTATGTTAATTAGAGAGAGCAATTAGAGGGAGTAAACTACTGTTCCCAAACTACTTAAGTCAGGTATAGAAACTGAAATTGACTTCCTTTGTGGTGCTTTATAGCACCATTAAAAATCTGGAAGACTCAGCTGGGTACAGTGGCTCACACCCGTAATCCTAGCACTTTGGGAGGCCAAAGTGGGAGGACTGCTTGAAGCCAGGAGCTCAAGACCAGCCTGGGCAATATAGCAAGACCATGTCTTTAAAAAAAAAAAAATGAGCCGGGCATGGTGGCGCATGCCTGTAGTCCCAGCTACTCGGGGAGGCTGAGGCAGGAGGATCGCTTGAGCCTGGGAGTTCAAGGGTGCAGTGAGCTATGGCTGCACTGCCGCACTCCAGGCTGGGCAACAGAGCGAGAGTCCGTCTCAAACCCCCCTCCCCCCACAAACCCTGGAAGTCTCAGCCTACCTTCCTGTCCTTTAGGGAGAATAACATCAACTACTCATCCCCACTGGGGAAAATGAATCAGTTTGTGTGGTTTGCAAGAGCAAGTGTTTTGTTTTTAGAAAACCCCAGGGGATGATGTTGCAAGAACCCTAACTTAGGAGGAGAATGAACAGGCCAGCACACGGGACAGTAAATGGGGTCAGACGTTCATGGGGCCTGTGACAAACCAATCTGTCACCGCAGTTTCAATTTAAAACTTGTTCGACATTCTAAAACCAATGTTGGAGTTTGCTTTTTTTTTTTTAAAAAAAAAAAATGTATTGCATTAATCAAAAAATGCATTAAGTTTTGGGTCAAGTGGCCTAACTGCTAGGAAAGGCTGACTGGGACGCGGGGGAAATGGGCTCGTCTGGCTGGAGAGGGAGATATCAAAGAGCAGAAACCAATCCGCTCTGAAAGGAAGAACAGGGAACAGCAGTCATAATGGCTAACAGCAAGAAAACTTTGCACGTGCATTGAATCGAAAGGAAACTGTGAAGATGGCTAATGAGGTATTTTGTTCGTATTAGCATAATCCAGACATGAGGATGCATCTAGAGCCTCGGTTCCAAGGGAGCTGTAATTGGATTTTATGGTTCGATGTGGACGGTGTCATCCTTTCAGAGATTTCAGGTCAGTGAAATTGCAGAGGTCATCCTCCCGGATCACTGCCCTTTGAGAGAAATGTAGGAAATAGAAAATACACCGGCTCTGTTGGAATAAAAACCCTTCATTCTATGACCAAATGAACTGGGGGTCTTGCAATTTGATGAAATAGCTTGTTTGGTTCATCCCTTTCCAAGTCCAAGAGTAGCTGTGGATGAAATAAGGAAACGTGAAGGTTGGTAAATCAGCCCGCAGAGAATGTGCAGGCCGTTCTGCATTCTCTCCCCGCTCTGCCCTGCGTGGGGAAGGCCGACTGCCCGGGCTATGTCCCTAGGCTCCCTGGGGGCTGCCTTTGGCTGGGTGTGGCCAACGGGAGCCAGAGATGAGAGGTGGGAGAGAGAGGTCAGAGCGTCAGGCGCGCCCTGCCTGCTGGGCCCGTTTCTTGGGGCGCTGACCCCCTTGCTCACACTCCTGCCCCGAGGCCCCTCCTCCACGCTCCAGCTCCGGGTCATGCAACCCCTTTCCTCCTCCTGGCCCTGCGGGCAGGCTGGTCACACTCCCCAGATGCTAGCCTCCGAGGTACCCTCCACCTTGTGCATGGTTCTTGTGACCCCACCCCATCTCCGCGGGTCACCCCTTCTGTTAGACTCTCTGCACGTGCCCATCTGAGCTGGCCTCTTTCCTGTGGACGCGGATTGAATCGGAGACTTAGGAAAAAATGGCAGCAAAGAACCCAAGTGCTTGCCTTCTGTTCTGCGGCAATGGGTGAGCACCAGACTTTTCTTTTCCCATCTGGCTGGCGGGTTTGCTTTGTTGTCTGGTCAGAGGGCCGGGAGGCGGGGCCTGGCTCAGGAGCCAGAGCGGGAGGCTCACCACAGGCCGCAGGCCGCTGTGCCCCGAGTGCTGTCTGGGATGGCCCCGGCCTGGACCAACCCACAGGTCTCCAGAACCCCTATCGGACAGTTTGTCCGAAGTAACCAAAACTCCACAAAAGCAGAGACTAATCTTGCTCTTTCTCCTAAGTGCCTAGAATAAGGCCTGACATACCACGGGTGTTTGATACACATTTGCTGAACGGGTGAAATACTGTCCCTTCTTTATAGCTGCTGCCATCACTCAGCGCACTTCTACTAAATGCTGGCAGACCAGACGCCCTGGGCCTGGCGACGCGGGCAGGGGGAGAACAGGGCATCAAAGAGACCCTGGCCTCTGACCTGCGGCCCTCTGCTGCAGCCGGGCTCTCCGCGACTCTGACCCACCTCCGCGACTTTCTGGGGACGCGTTACATGAAGTCACGTGATTGCCACACTTCGGTGCAGCGTATTACTGTAATGATGTGTGTTTTTCCTGCAAATCTCTCCCAGGGTTCCCCCACGAGCCCCTGGAAGGAAATACACGCATCGACGCAGTTTTCCAGAGGGTCTAGCAGGCTGCTCCACCCGTACAGATGCCCAGTTTAACCTTTGCTTGTTGATGTTGTCTGCAGACGGTTCCCCTGATAATGGTGATCTATGCTTAAAGGCAGCTCTAAATTTCTTTTTCCCATTTTTATGAGTTGAATAAGGTATTAATGACTTTTTAAAAATTTTATTTGTGCTACACCTCACTGTTCAGCACCAAGGTTCCCCGGTCCCCCTTGAGTGCAGAATGAAAGGAGGGTCGGGGACTGGGACAGCTGCAGGTTGAGTGACGCTCTTCTGCCCCCACTGTAGGTCTGGAGTGCTGCCACATGCAAGGAAGCCTTTGTCCCTGTCTGTCCTTGGAGCACGTGGCTGCAAACTGCTGGACTCTCTCCCTTTCCCAGAGCCTCAGGCTTACCCTGCCCCGCGACAGTGATCCCGAAGCAAGGGGTCGCGGGGCCATTCTTGCTCCCGCTGTCAGTGCCCCGTGAGCTCGTGTTTGAATGTCCCTGAGCTAAAATAAAATCAGCAGAAAGAGCGTGTGCTGCCTCTGCTATGGAAATGGCAGCTCTGTCCTAAATCTCCAATACGCTCATGGCCCGCAATGCAGCGGCTCATGAGAAGAGCTGAATTCGCCAGTTATATTTATTTATTATTTAGTTACGCGGATATCGGACAAACACATCTGCAGAATACCACGCAGGGTTATACCTCTGCACGCTCCGATTGTAGAGCAGTGGGATCTTCAAAATTCTCTTACTGTAAAATTAAAATTTTCTGGGGTTTCTATGTCTATTTACTAGGCTCCTATGAATAAAATGACTGAAAGATTTATCTGCATAGATTTGGTGTTGGAAACGCTGTTGACGTCTATATCAGGAGAAACATAATGAGAAAATTCATCAATGGTGTTGAAGTTTTTACTTCTCTCCCTTAAGGTTTAGTTGATCATAATTAATAAATAAAAGAAGATGTATTTGCATTTCCCTAAGCTTGAGATTGCACCTCGGAGGGTAAGGCTCGGTAAACACGTTCTCTACTTAACCAGGATGGAAATACAATCTAGCATAGTGCATGATATTGCTAAAACACAATGATACCTTTGCGTAATACAATGCTTCTATACATGTCATTCATGGGGAGAGTTCTCACCAAAGATTCTAAACAAAGGCATTAAAAAAAATAAAAGTGGAATCAGTATTGCTTTCTCTCATTTAGAGGTTGTTAAATTGTTTTTATCTCCCTCTAAAGCCTCCTCTGGCCATGCTGCTGTGCCTTACCCCTATTCCTCCTTCGCCGGGGGAAACAGCACCATGGAAGCTTTGGCACACGTCACATGGCCACCGGGAAGCCCACGCTCTCCCCTGAGGCGGGGAGTCCTTCTGGGAGAAGCCGGAGCCCCATTCCCATGGCCCTAAGCTACCCGTCTGCCGTCTGCCGCCTGCTTTCTCAGAGTGCAACTCTCAGTGACCTCCGGGAAGCAGGCTAGGCCCCCGCAGGTGTTCTGGGCCCTGCTGTGAGGACCCAGTGGGCGTTCTGTACCTGAGCCGCTGCTCCCGAGGCCGCAAACAGGGCGCTGCACTCCCCGTCATGGTACGCTTCCTTGCACTCCCGGCAAAAGACAAGCTGCAAAAGAACACGCACCTGTTAATTAGGGACATTAGACTGCATTCGTCCGTAACATGCTTCTCCTCTTCCAAACTCATTATATTCCTTCCTCTGACCTGCGTGAGGGTTTCCATGTCAAATTACTTTTTGCAAAGAGAAATCAAGTTATATTTTAATGAGACTGTTCACTCTTTAAAGAATGTTCCAAGCACGGCAGCAGGGTTACAAAGATGAATAATGAGTCCCATTTCCTTTCTTCCAGGTGTTTCCAGTCTTGCAGGAGAGACAGTAATACAAATAAATACCTGT
This sequence comes from Mirza zaza, assembly GCA_008750895.1. Classification (NCBI taxonomy): domain Eukaryota; kingdom Metazoa; phylum Chordata; class Mammalia; order Primates; family Cheirogaleidae; genus Mirza; species Mirza zaza. Next base: position 154,845 of record VSMD01059400.1, read on the forward strand.
GGCAAATATTACTGGTGTTGGAAAACGAGGAAAACAACTTCAAGAATTTTACATTATATATTTGTTTACATACAAAAAAGATTTGTATGTCCATGTCAATGGACTTGTTTTTGTATTGAAAGTCTATTTTTTTTTTTTGAAAGCCTACGATAGAAAGAAGAAATGGGCTGTTAGGGACTGAATCATGTCTCTCTCCTTTCTCCCACCCCCAGCCCAATTTATACATTGAAGCTCTAATACTAAGTACCTAAGAAGGTGACTGTGTTTGGAGGCAGGGCCTTTAAAGCAGTAAGGTAAACTGAGGTTGTTGAGGTAGGCCTTATCCAGTCTGAATGGCATCCTTGAAAGAAGGGAAGATTCAGACACAGAAACACACAGACTGAGGGAGGACCACGTGAGGACACAGCGAGGAGGTGGCCATCTGCAAGCCCAGGAGAGAGACCCTAGGAGAAACCGAACCTGCCCACACCTTGATCTTGAACTTCTGGCCTCCAGGATTGTGAGAAAATGAACTTCTGCTGTTTGAGCTGCCCAGGCTGTGGTCGTTTGCTGCGGCAGCCCCGGGAGCTAAGACGTGGGCTCCTGTGGGTCTTCTCCCTGGGTGCTGGCGCTCCTGTCCACACTCATGTGCCACAGAAACGAAGACACCCAAGGGGTTACCTGTCCTCCACCTTTCATCTTACAAAGAAAAAAGCTGGAAAAGTGAATACCAGCTAGAGTTGTTCAAGGCTGTCTGTCTGGAATCACTGGCACCCTCCAGAAAGTACTTCGCAGTTTTTCATCGTCACCAGCCCTGCTCCAGAGGTTGCTGTAGTGGCTCAGGGGGTGGGTCCATGTTAGGACACACTGGATTGGAGTCATTGTCCCCTCGTCTGCCACCTGAAACACGTTGTGAGAGCCACTTTGTTTTCTGTGCCTTGGTTTCCCCCCTCTGAGAAACCAGGATAACAATAACTGTGTTGTATAACATTGTGAGGGGCTGGCAGGATGATATAGACACAGGGGCTACAACCATGCCTGGCATACTAAGTGTTCCTAACTTTGAGGAGATGAAGCCAGTCTGAGACAACTTTTTCCCTACTTCATTTCACAGCTGAGCAAAGAGTTTCTTTGCTAGAAAACTGGTTGCCTTCGATGCACATTTCTTTAACTAGTTAGGGGGCAACAACTCCCAGAGCAGAAACTGTATTCAGAGAAAGTGTCTCAGCAGAGAAGAGAGTGCCACGTGCCTAGTATGGCGTGTGGGTGAAGCTGGTGGTCTTGTGCACAGACACACGATGGTAGGATGCGCTTCCCACCGAGTGGTGGGCTTTCTGCCTCTCCCGCTGAAATCCAGATGTGGTGACTGCTTGACCATTAGAACGTGGTGGAAATGATGGTGTGCCACTCTCTGGGCCCAGGCCTTAAGAAACAGGTGGCTTCCATTTCCTGTTGGGATGCTTGCTCTTAAAGCCCAGCCACCATGAGGTGAGGAAGCCTAACGGCCCACGGAAAGGCTTACGAGGAGAGGCGCCGAGGCCTCAGCCTCAACAACAACCCTGGTTGTGTCTTTAGTACACAGCCAGCGCCAACCTGCCAGGTACGTGGCTGGGCCATATTACAAATGAATTGTTGTTGTTCTAAACCACTAAGTTTTGAGGTGGTTTTTACACAGCAATAAATAACCGATACAGGAATGATACTGAGTCTGGAAGGCTCAAAAGCTTTTCAGAGGCCAAGTTCTCAAGCTAATATTCTATAGCAGAAGCCAGGAATTTAGCTCAGTTTCACTTAAGACAAGACTGATTTGAGCTGAAAAACAAAAATAAACAAGATATAAAACCAACCCTATCCCAAAATATATCACCATTCCTTCTAGCCTCAAAAAGATCAGCCTACCCAAAACCATTTTTCCTTCATGTTGTGTTGTCTCCACCCTGTGAACAGACTTCTCTCCTTCACTATGTCCAACTTCTTGTTTTAATAACTCATCTGAAAAATATTTTAACCTCAGGAAACAAGAAACAAAAAAATAAAGCATTTTATAAGGAAATGGCCTTTTCTACAGAGAAGCCACAATTGATCTTTGAGTCATCAGTTTTGTCATATTATATTCTTATTTCTTCTTGCAGTAAAGAGAATGAACTCAAATTTTGTGGAACAGAAACTTCATTTAGAGGTGCAGGTTGGTGGGAGAGGGTGTGAGAGCCAGGATATCCTTACACAAATCACTGACAGCACCAGGTTTCAGTTTCTGACATTTTGTTCTCTCTGAACTGAAAGCTCAATCCAGTGAATAGTGAGTTTGGTCCCAGGGTTTCCTCCTAAGTTTTTTTTCTTTCTTAAATGTATCTGCTAATCTTTGGGATTGTCTCGGACCCCTCGCTCTGCTCTTACATTCTCTGTTGGAAAAATGTGAACACGAGGCCCAATCACGGAGAACTGGCTATAGGATCCCACCTACTGCTTTGCAGAGAAGCAAGTCTGATCTCTCGGCGTGACGGGGAAAACCATTCACATCTTATTAGCTAGTGGATGAGATATAAAATCAGTTTCATGGTAGAGGAACACCCTGGAGCTTGATCAGTTTGTCAGAATAAATAGGCCTTTCCTGACACAAAGACATTAAATTCCCTTTCACACCGGCACTACAGAGAATGGACTACAAAGAAATAATGGAAAGGAAGAGCACATAAAAACCAAAGACTCACTCCTTCAGTCTGGCAAAAGGCGAGCAAACGCTGCAGGAGTAGCTGCTGATGACCTAGCATCAACGCACCTGTTCATCTGCTTCCATTCAGAGAGTGTAATTTAAATTTAGATATATCATGCAGCAGGTCCTTCCTGGTTAAATGACATGAATGTGTCACACACAAAATAGGAAAGTATGTAGAAAGCCTGATTTGATCTTGAAAATGTTTGGGTTTTTAATTACATCATCCGGAACTCAAGACTCAGGTGCTTGTATAAAAGCTCAGGCCTCAGTCCCGAAACTCTGCACCCAGGTGCCCCAGGGTGCTGCCACAAACTCACGGGGTACACTGGGATTTCAAAATTTTGAGGAAAACACAGAGATACTCAACATCTGTTAGTCACATGTGCACATGATTTACTAACTCAGGTAGTTAACCCAGTGTTAAGGTGGACTGTGCTACTTTCTGTGACATATCTTTGCAAGCCTGGGTTTTTGGAAGTTACTGTGATATAAAATAAGTATGGTGTATACATCTGTTTGGCGCAAAGAGATGATTATTTAAGAATAAAATGAAAAAATACATATTTTTAATTTATGTGAACAAATTTTTCAGATGCCTATTAAAAATGTGAAAATATTAATTCTTGTTGTGCCATTTGTTTAATAACCAGAACTGTTAGGCATTTCTTTTGGCCTAGAAATGCCATGAAAAACTTACCGAGCTGATAAGGGTATGGTGAACAAAGGAAGTCTGGAGAACTCTGGCTTAGGCAGGTACAGAACTCCTTGAGAGAAAGTTTCAGGCCAGTTTGCAAACATTCCCTTTGGTACAGATATTTTGGAGGATGAGCTCGGGCAAGAAGACAAACCCAGCTCCAAATTTTTACGTTCACTTTCCCAACCTGCATGTCTCCTGTCTGCAGCCCCTGGGTCTTTCTTTAACCAACTGTGTGGAAGGCTGGAATTTACCCAGGGGATTTGCTGTTACCTAATCACGGCCTCACATTTGCTGAGGCTCCTTTAAGATGCATAATACTTCCCCAAACCTTGACTAAACATTATCTGAATGGAAGTTAGTATACCAGGAACTGTACAGCATACATTTATATAGTATTAATATATCTTTCCTGGATTATCTTCTCTTGGGATAGATCTGACAAATGCCACCCATTTCCATAGATTTTTTTAAAAGCATTTTTACAATGTTTTGAAAAAAAATCATAAAAGTAATATATACTTAATTTGTTCTCTAACCTCTATTCCCTTACTAGATTTGATTAGAAAGCAGTCAAATACATGGACTATATTATCTTAGCTGTTGTGATGACAGTTCTATGTGTCACCCTGGCTAGACTACGGTCCTCAGTTACTCAGGGAAACACTAGTTTAGGTGTTGCTGCCAAGGTATTTCGAAGATGTGATTAAGCTCTGCCATCAGTTGACTTGAAGTAAGGGAGAGGATCCCAGCTAACCCACGGGCCTGATTCAATCAGCTGAAAGGCCTTAAGAGCAGAGCTGAGGCTTCCCTAGGGAAGAAGAGATTCCACCTGCGGATGGCAGCGTCCAGCTGTGCCGAGAGCTCTGGCTGGTCCTTCCTGATGGTCGGCCCCGTGGATTTAGGAGGTGCCTAGCCTGCCCCACAATGACATGCACACACACACACACCCCATTCTGCTGGTCTTGCCTCTCTGGTGAAGTCATGGCTGATGCATCTTCCATAGAAAAAATTTAACTAGGCCCATTTATTTCTTGTCTTTTGTAAAAGGACCAATGTAAAAAACCACTATTTGTACATTGTCCTCGAGTGCGTTTTCAAGCCTGAGAGCTTGGTGCCAAACTTCTCACTTAACTGTAGTCATTAGTGCATCCTAAGTGCCTAAGATGAGGTATAAAATTTTTAAAAATTGTATTTAATAGAGGCTAAATTTAGTAACTCAATTTCTTTTTCTATTAACAGACAACCAAACTATTCTTAACATTGAAGTCATATTTTTGCCTTGCAATGAATACGTGTTGGGTATTTACTTTTTTTTTTTTTTTTTTTTTGAGACAGAGTCTCACTTTGTTGCCCAGGCTAGAGTGAGTGCCGTGGCGTCAGCCTAGCTCACAGCAACCTCAAACTCCTGGGCTCAAGCGATCCTGCTGCCTCAGCCTCCCAAGTAGCTGGGACTACAGGCATGTGCCACCATGCCCGGCGAATTTTTTTATATATATTAGTTGGCCAATTAATTTCTTTCTATTTATAGTAGAGATGGGGTCTCGTTCTTGCTCAGGCTGGTCTCGAACTCCTGAGCTCAAACGATCCGCCCACCTCGGCCTTCCAGAGAGCTAGGATTACAGGC